>PVIR01027113.1:0-23238 GCA_004026965.1 Petromus typicus
ATATATATATATATATATATATATATATATATATATATATATATATATATCTGCTGCCATTTTTTTGTTTTTTCTAGTGTAATGATACTAACATACAATAGATATAAAATATAAATAACAACTGAAATTAGAATAAAAATTTTCAGTGGATATATTTTAGGAAAGTAAAATACTCATGAAATAACAAAAAATTTTAATCTCTCTGTGCATATGTTAACATCCTATGAAAGTTTAGAAATGATTCTCTGTAGTAATTTTGTTTTGAATATGAATGAAGTTATAGAATAAAAACGGAACTATGTCTTATTTTATAAAGAAAATTATGGCTTTCGATTCACTGGAATGATTCTAGAATTGAGTAATCAAATAACAAAAAGAGGAAATTGAAGACAAAATTTGAAAATCACATTAAACAGATGATTTTCGTGTGAAAATGTTATGCACACAATCTAAACTTATCTCTATAAAGACCTCAATCAATAGCAATTCTACAAGAAAATCTTTTCCCTTTCTATCTAGTTCATTTTTATTAACCCTAAACTTCTTCCCTTCAGATGTGCTTGCATTATTAGTAAATTTGTGAATGTGATGCTTAGTTTTAATTGTCAACTTGATTGCCATTTAATATCTAAAAACTTCTGTGAACTTCTGCCAGAAGGATATGCACATGAAATTTCTAATATTTCCTTTATTTAAACATTATTTATGCATCTGTTTTATCCTCATTTAATCACTAGACCTTGATATTCTTTTATATGACAATCTATTCTAGTTCTACAATTAACAACCAACTTGGCAAAAATTAATAGCTGCCACTCTTTAAAAGTCCTAGCACCTTGGAATCTCTCATTAAATAAAGCCAGCACAATTTATCCACAGAAATACTGCATTTAAATTTTGCCAAGAGCATGCTTTAGGGTATTGTTTAATCCAGTAGTCTGACATCTAAACAACTATTAAATCAAAGGCCATTAGCTGATACTCAGTAGGAAACTGAAGGTTGGAAAAAGTTCCTAAAACACCTCTGAGGGAAAGACTAATGATTATTTTATCCAAGCAAATATGAGTGAGATTTTTATTTTTTTCATGTCTTTGTGAAAGAAAAATTCAAGGACTGTAGATTCATTCGTTTTGTAATTTCTTTCAATATGGGAAAGCTTTGGAGAGAAATCCCAGTGCAGAAAAGTTCTACAGAGAACTGAACTGCACTTGGGACTCTATGACATCATAAATCAAGAAACTGCTATGCAGAAGTCATTATGTAAATGAACTCATTATGTAAATTACTGATTTAAGGCAGATGTGTATTCTTATTTTATAAAAAAAAATGTTTCCTGTTCTATAAGTAATCTTGAATGAGAACAATAAAAATCACCAGTTATTTACTGATAGTGTTTTTATACATTAGAATTCATTTTAATGAACCATAAAATTATGATTTGTTGTTGCCAGAGAGCAATTTTGCTGGGATCAGATAGAGCCAATTATTTAAGCAAACTCTGCACATATACTCCTCAGTATCAATTTAGATTAAAAAAAAAATAGGTTAGTATCTTTAAAGCCCTCAGAAATGCTTCATATGCTGAGGACACTGCTCCTGCATCTTTGAGGACTTCCTCTTACTGTCCAGGCTCCTCCTTTTGGGGGTTATCATTTGTGTCTTCCTGGTTACCAGCTTTTACTACAAGGGTCCCTTTGAGTTAAGTTTTTTCTGGCTGACCAATCCTGCCCTGCCCAAAGGCAATACATGTAAGGCGTTCCAGTAATTAACATTCTCATTTCTCAGTCTCCCTGAAACACTCAATAAATAACTACCAGAATCCAAATTAGAAGAAGACTCAGACAAAGGGTATGGTTAAAAATTTCTCCTGGTGTGGGGCCCAAGATGGACTTCGATGCATTCTCTACTTGAGCAAATTTTAGACATGTGTCCTTCTCGTTTATTGGCTCCTGGCCTCTGCAGCGTGATTACTTTAGTAAATTTGTAATTATTAAGATTTTTATGTCTATTTTCAATATAAATCTTTTTAAAAGTATTGTGTCATAGTTCAAGACTATCTTTATCAAGGAAACCACATCTTTGACGATTCATCAGCAAGAGATGCAACAGTCAGTATTTCAGTTTGTGTGAAAGGTGGGAGCCTGAATTCAGCTGGAACCTCACATCAAATTGTAAAATTATTTTGTCTCACGGATAGAAAATTTATGTTTGGTCCAGGAAAAGCTAAGATCTGCCTCTTCTATGCTCCTTAGAGCTCCACTATCTTTTTTTTTTTTAAATCATGTTTTGTGTGTTGAACTCATGCTGAATTCTTTTTTGATCATTTTTTGTTTAAGTTTGCCTTTTTGCTGTGACCAGCTCAACACATATTTTTCATCACATCCCTTGTTTAATAGTAGATGGATTCATGCTAATTGAATTATATTTTGCTTCATTTGATTTATTTTTCATACTTTTTTCTATTTAAAGGAACCATACTTTGCATGGATCTTTAAATCAGAAACAGTGTACCTGTGTGCATTGGCTCTGAAGTTAAAAAGAAATTGCTATAGGAGAGGATGAAATATATTCCTCATCCAGCCTAACTTTCCCACTTTTAGAATTCCTGGAAGATGAGGAGACAGAATTTCACACCTTCCACATGGAGATTGAATCTTCTTAATGAGTTCATTTAAATGTTAGATAGGAGCTAAACCTGGCATGAAAATAATCTATTCAATAACTGTGTAGTTGTAATTAGTACTATGTCTTTTAAAATTTTGTTGAAGATAATTTGTAAAGTACAGAAATGTATGTTTAAATTTTGTGTTGGGATAACACTTTCATTATTCAACAGCTGGTGTTAACAGTTGATTGCTAAGTTCAGATAACGTAAAGTTCCCTGAAGTAGATTTTACTGTGCTGCCTATGAAATGCACATATTGATGTGCTAACCCTTCCCTGACTCCTTGGGTGTACCTGATGACATAACTATACCTGATGATAAAGCTTTCAAAGAGGTGCTGAAGGTAAAATAAGGCTAAGTTCTAATAACATGATTGGTGTCCTCATAAAGAGAGCCTAGGACTCAGAACAGAAACAAGGAAAACCCTATTTGAAGCCAAAGGGAGAAGACTCTTGCACATCACAAAATGGAATTTATGCCAATATTTTAAACTCTGACTTCTAGCCTCTACAAATATAAGAAAATTATGTTGTAAAGACCCTACTTCTTAAAAAAAAATCCTACCTCTGAGTCTGAAGTATATTGTTGTGGCAAATGTACTCATCATGTTTGATAGTTTGTTTTCATCAAAAGCAAATGCATACACCTGGTAAAAGAAATGTTAAAATTACAGACATACCACAAGTGTTACAAATTTCTCTTTCCTCCTTACTTGGGTAAAATTCTAATTGTCTGATGAGTACCAGTATACTTATAAATGATAGCTAAAAATTATATATATATATATATATATATATATATATAGAGAGAGAGAGAGACAGAGAGAGAGAGAGACAGAGACAGAGAGACAGAGACAGAGAGACAGAGAGACAGAGAAAAAGTGAGAGAGACAGGGTATTGCTTTGTAGTTCAGGCTGGCCCTGAGCTCAGCTTTGACCTCACAGCAATCCTCCTGCCTCTGCCTCCTAAGTTCTGGGATTACAGGCATGAGCCACCATGCCTGGCACTATGGTATGTGTAAGTGATTGTTGATGGGCATGAGTTTCCATGCCCAGAATTGTTGTATGTGGTTAGTGGGGATCGAACCCTGGTCCTTGTGTTTGCAAGACAGGAGCCAGAACCACTGAGTTAAATTTGAGGCCCTAGAAACTACATTTGATCATTTTAGTAACTGATTTAAAATCAACATCCTGGCTTTATAAGGTGGAACATAGCTCAGAAGACAAAACTCATGTTGTCTGTAGAAAATGGATGACATTGGAGACACAACCAACATGTTACATGGAATACACTAGACTCGGAAAGTCAAGAAGTCAAACAGCACAGAATCCAAAGGTGGGTATGGGGGAGAGAAGCGAGAAGAAGAAGGAGAATGAGGTGGAGGAGGAAGAAGAGGAGGAGGAAGAAGAGAAGGAAGGAAACTAAGGTAATAGAAAAAAGACAAGAAAAATTATGGGAGAAGAGGAAGATTAAGGAATAGCCCTAACCACCTTCACTTTTCTTGAATGAATGGGGTGGAAAATAAAATGCATTAAATAGTATGCATAAATATGTTACAGCAAAACTTTATCCTGTGTATATAACATTCCCAATGACCCATCAGTTTGTTGGAGCAATAGACAAAAATTAAATTATAAAAGTTACTATTAGCAATAAATAACTCACAGACAGTGAAACAAAGATTACTATCACAAAAGCCAAATTATACAAATAAAGTGATAATCTGTCAATACCACTGAGATTTTGTGGTAAAGGATTGGAACACATACCATCTGTGTACTAACTACATAAGTCTCTGAAGTCAAATGTACAAATCAATTTTTAAAATAGAAGTTATCCAAAAACATTTTAGAAGGTAGAATTTTATTCCAAAGTATATAATGTAAATCCAGTGTAAATTACTAAAGAATTATCTTCTGTAGGCAGAATTTCAGATCTATTTAAAGCTACAATTAGTTAATGGATATCTTTTTCTTGTAACAAATGTGGTTCACTATTCTTTGCATGTTTGTGTGACTTCACAAAGTTAAAATAATATTTTTAAATCTTCTGATCATGATTTAATTTATTTAATTTTTTATATTTTTCCAATATTTATAAGCTTATACAAACAACTATCCTAATCTATACGAGAATTGTATGAAATGAGAAAAAAATAAAATTCTGAGAAAATAATAAATTTAGTATCAACAAAATAATGTTCTAACATTATCTTTACACGATGATAAAATCAGACAGAAATATACAGTTGATTTTAAAATTCAGTTGGAAACTAAATATTCCTAAAGACCCACCACTTTGTTGGGGTAATAGAGAAAACTTCTTGGCAAAATTTATAAACACTTGCATTAATGCACATAGGTTTAAAGTGTGTAAATTGTGCTAATATCTGTGTACATATGTTCATGTTTTCATTCTGTAATTCAGAAAGCAACTCCTCAAACTTAAGCTTAGTTTCTTTGCTTTTTCCATTTTTTCTAATGTCAGTAAGTGGGGAAAACAAGACACTTTTTAAAGAGGAAATAATTATTATATGTTTATAATTTGTCCCAGAAATATATAGTATTTATCCAGATTATGTATATAACATTATACACATAACAATAAAACAAGTTCTACGATTCACTCATATTCAAAGAGTCCTGGAGGAGGAAAGATACGGGAAAGGAAACCCAAAAAGAAAAGATGGGAAGAAGGCAGCAATAAGCTTGCATGAACTTCTAAAAGATTAATTATTTTAGTTCTTAAAGCAGATAAGATGGTGTGGGAGCAAGAAAACATAGTGAAACACAGACATGCACAAAAATTAAAATTTCAAGGGGACAGATATCTGGTTCTGAAGAACAAAGACTCAAAAGATAATGACAGAACAGTTACTGTCACAGAAAGGTGAGCTTGCTTAACATGGTGTTCCAGAACCTGGACAAATAGTCATCACCAACTGAAAATCTACAGAAGCCCACAGGAGAAGTTAGGTATTGCATTCCCAGGGAAACAAATATAAAATTGTGAGAATTCTCAAAATGATTTTTATAAATAAGATAAGGCAATTCTGGCCTAGGAAGCAGTAAAATAATATGTTGTTGATTTTATGGTTTCTTCTAATTTTTTCCTTGTGGACTCAAAACAATATGACAAGGATCATTGGGAAATAAATAGTAGAATTATTAAAATCTACGTAGTTTTCACAAAGGATTTCCAATATGATTTTTTAAATGAATTTTTAGTTCTAAAAAATAAAATAAAGTCAATATTTGATAACCCAGTGAAAGGAAATCAGAAATTATAATTAGTGAGGAAATTATTATTTTTTGGGGGGAAAGAATTCCAAATTGGAAATTCAAGAGTTCTTAGGTTGCCCAGTGTTTCTGGGTTAAGAGTCTTAAGCTGCTGATAAAAACTTCTTAGTCAATTTCTTTTCAATAGGATATATATATATATATATACATGTATATATATCCAAATATATCAGGTGTATTAGTTGCTGTTTTATATTTTTGTGTATTTACTTATGTATTTTTAAATTCTGATTTCCTGTATATTTATGATGCTATTAAGTGAAATACTAAATATTATTCAAAATAAATGCCTTATATCAGATTATCTTAAAAATTATAAATTTTTAAAAACCAAAAAATATAGTACTACCATAGACTTTCTAGCATTAGAAATATTTTTATGATCATCAAAACAATTTGCAAGATTTTAATATTTAACATTTACTTTATAAGATTCATAAATATGTATTTTAAAAATATGAACCATCAAAATTTTTTCTTTCCCTTCTTTGCTAGCATCTACCAACCTTTTCCCTTTAAACAGTTTCTTCCTATTTCACAATAGCTATCATGCATTCTAGTTTCATGCATTCAGTTTCTCATACCAGATAGTTGATATAGTATTTACACATCTGTGTCCTTTTTACTTCACTTATGAGCATGTCCTCCTCAAACAGATGTAGCTTAGGTACCATGATATCATTTTTTAAGAAAAGAAATAAGAATCAGTGTTATAACATAGCAGAAAATCAAAATTCCCAACCAGGACATATTTCTTTTAAATGAGGCTTTCAAAGTTAGAAAGGATTCTTAAAATATATTTCAAAAATTTGCCATAAAACATCAGAACCAAGGAAATAAAGGCCAGAGGAAATGCTTGAAGTGTGCGTTTTTGTATATTGCAGTGTGTGTAGAATAAAAACTACTTCTGTCTAGCTGATTGATCCTGTTTTAGTTTTCTTATTAAGATGGCAGAATATCACTTGTCTGGTTTTATAGACACCTAGGAAGATGCTTAGCACGATCTAACTTTTTGTTGTGAATAAGAAAAGCATAGTTTTCCTTTTATGTGAACGTTTGCTCTTTGGTGAAAGGTGTCCCCCGGTGAGTTGAGTTTCAGCAGAAAAATACAATAAAATATGTAGCTTGAGAATGGAAAGCATCAAAGTATAGAAGAAACAATTCAAAATTTATTCACCATCCATATTATGGAAAACAACATTCTTTCTTTGAAGTACATGATAAAGTTTTGCAGAACTAAACTTGCATACGAGGCACTTGGCTTTGCCTCTTGCTATAGTAATTCTTGTGGATTTCTTATAAAGCTAAATGTACAACTTTTGACAGCATTCCACCTTATTCTACCTTCTAATCCCTTAGTATGTAGTTGTGTCCATTTGAAGTGCAATTTTGTATATTTGATGTGACACCTTATGCCGCACAGGACTAATGAACATTTTCTGAGAAACGATTCTTTATAGTGAATACACAGCTTTTAAAATTTGGTTTGAAGATTCTTTTGTGTTTTTTTTTTCTGTGTGTGCGTGTGTGTGTGTGTGTGTGTGTGTGTCTAATGAGACATTATTTGCAAAGTAAGAGAAATATTTTGTGAGTTGCTTCAGAAAATAAACATTTATATTACTCCTATAGATGAATTGTGTTACCTTGAATTCATATGTGAAAGTCTTCGTATCTTAATAAAGCTGTTGAAGGTATAAGTGGAAGTTAAGGCCATATTCGTGAAGGCTGAAGCTCAAATCCAGTGTGGCTTCTGGTCTAGGGCAAAGGAGAAACTGGGGCACTCCTAAAAGGACTATGCTATGTGAAGATTAAAATTATGCCACTCACACCCCAAAAACATAAGAGCGTGCTGGCCAATGATGAGAAGCCAAGAGTAAGACATGAAAGAAATTCTCTCCTTGGCCAACAACGTGAATATGTTCTTGTAAGCAACATACTCAGAAATTTCTAACCTCTCAAATATGTGACAACACAACGATGCTTTCTCAGCCTCTTACTTCTGTCAACTAATGGAATAATTTTACTACAAGAGTTCACAAGACGGAAATATTAATGCCAGAAGAAATGTTTTCAAACATTCAGTGTCACAAGTATCAAATAAATAGAAACTAAATTCGATAGAACAAGTATGCTACATATATATAATCCAAGGTAATTTTGGCTGATAAATAATCTGTTTCAAATTGCTACCTGATTTTACCAAGGTACAGCCTGTGTTACAGATAATTACATCCAAACAATGACTGCATGAGCCTCAAAATTAAGTGTATGTTTCAAGGGAATAAGCCTTAGATATATTACTCCAATTCCTAAAAGTATAATAGATATTTCAGTTTTGCATTCTTTCATTTTCTGTGATCAGCACGTGTGTTTCTTGCTACGGTTTTATTCCCAGGTAATTAAGAATGAATTTTCTTCTACATAAAGGAATGGTAATTAAGTTACAGTTCAAGAAAACATGCTGATCAAAGGATGTCAGTCAGCTTCATATATTTTTTAAATCTATCTATTTATAACAAACGAGCAACTCACAGCACACACGGGAATGAACTATGTTGTGCGGGGGGAATATTTCACCGCGAACAACTCCACTGAACTGTAAAACGGTGAGGGAGGGAGAGAGTGCCTTCTGGGGAGCTCCCCTTCAACACGATATAGAAGACTGATGAGTGCCTGAGATTTATTAGCTCGTGGTTTAACCAGTTTATCACATAGTACTTTTTAACTACTCAAATCTCTGGGAAAAATTACTTTTGTTAAAGGTTAAGTATGTTTTGTTTTTTAATGAATTAATAATTATTGCTAAAATTTATTCCCTAAGTTTCTATATCTAAATAATTAGTAAGGAAATAAATAAGGACTTTATAAAACCATGTTGTTCAAACGTGTCCTATTATGTAGTAATTTAATAATAAGGATATATAAATTTATGTAAAATAGGAAATGTTAACTGAAATAAAATGTTGAAGTGGTAATTTTAAGATATTTATTTTTAATATATGTAAAATAATAAGATACATAAATACCATGTATAAATATAACTAACAGAATTAAATAAAAGCTGCTTTCTTGGTTTTATTTTCTTTTGGGGGATTTCTAATTGGCAGTGTGTTGCTTTTTAAAGGCTCAAGTACTAGAGACATAATTCTCAATTCACAACTTGAAAAATATATCTATCACCACTCAGTGAAATAGAATATTTACCAAAGAATGGTGCCTGGTGCTCAGTTTCAGACAAGATTCATCTTTGTCTACTCCATGGAAAAGTTTATTTTGATTTCCACAAGCAATTAAGTTGCCTGTTTTGGAAATTAATAGGCCTTGGGAGGCCAGATAAGCTGTGAAGTTTATCATTTTCTATCAGGACAATTTAATGCCAGCCATACATAGTCATAGACTGAAGGGTCTCTAGCAAGCTTTAGGGCTGTTACTCCAGAAATAACCTAACAGTGAAACGCCAGATCCCAACACGGGCAAAACACAAAGCCCTGCTCCGTGTAACGTTGTGATCTGTACACAAGGAAACAAAGGGGGAAAAGCCTAGAAAAAGCTTGTGTACATTAGATGTCTACTGACAAAAAAAACCTAACTATAAACAAATTGTGTATTTCACAAAGCAGTACATTTAGATGGGAAATTTTGATTGTCTTCATCATTTGAAGAGCCGCAAGAATATAATTTATGTCACTGCTGCCTCATTTCTAAAGTGTTTTTAAATTTATTGTTTCCTCAAAGATATTCAGGGAAAGTCAGTGAGCTTTCTACACAAATGCTTTGAGTATGTATATTTTTGACTGATATAGATATAGATATGGAATACCATATAGATAGATGATAGATAGATAGATAGATGATAGATAGATAGATGGAATTGACACTTTGAGAGCTTTAATGCAAAAGCAGAAGTAGAAATCAGGTTCTTGGATCTTTGCCATTAAATTGAGACCCCTATTTAAAGTATAGACACTGAGGGGGCTGGAGAGTTAGCTCAATGGTTCTGGCACCTGTCTTGCAAGTGCAAGGGCCCAGGTTCGATTCCCCAAAAACCACATACCATACTGGGCGTGGAGACTCACGCCCAGCAGCAACCAGTACCACATACCACAGTGTCGGGCGTGGTGGCTCACGCCTGTAATCCCAGCACTCGGGAGGCAGAGGCAGGAGGATTGCTGTGAAGTGAGTTTGAGGCTGAGCTCAGGGCCAGCCTAAACCACAAAGTGAGACCCTGTCTCAAAAAACCTAAAAAAAAAAAAAGTATAGAAACTGAGAATATTAATGTTAAGGAAAAGACACTGGAAAAATCCTGTCCATTTGTGCAGGGAAAGCATTCACAAAAGAGAAAGCATTCAAGCCAGAACTTTTGTTTGAAGATAAACTTTCTCTTAAGAATATCAATAAATATCCATAAAAACATACTGCAAAAATCACCTTTTCACAGATTTTTGTGATGAGGACATTTCTAGTATAGAAATTGGCATGAAGATAGTACAAGTCAAAAGACACTCAGTGACAATGAAGGGTAGAATCAACATTCTAACACTTTAAATACTATAAAAAACAAAAGCTAAAACACATCTTCAAGGTTTTTTTCCCTCTAGATTCTTATGATTGTGAATACACTGTGGAATCATGTCTGAAGGTTAAATTTTGTATCAAAATTGGTTCTAGAGAGATAATTATGTTTAAAGTTGACTTGGAGTTGAGAAGGACTACCTGAATGAATCTAACATCAGGCTCAAAAGACAGAATTTTATTTGGTACAAGATAAAGTGAGATAAAGGTGAAATATTCCATTTATTGAGCATAAATATAAGAAAGATGAATGAAAAATGCTTCTTACAGTTGAGAATAATCTCCAATTGACAGTCCACAAGATGTGGAATCCTGTAGCTCATTAGAACTGAGTTTTGTTAAAAGGCCTGATAGGCTCAGTGTGAAGCAGGATGCTCTGCAGGTTCTCCTGATAGAGGAGTTGAGCTGATCTAGCACTTTGATTTCAGCGTTTGGATGTTCTACACAGCACCTATTGCATGCTGGCGCTCTGGGTAAAACCAGATAATTGGTCCCAATCATCTCCCCCTTTTCTTAATGACATTCTCAAAAATAATTGCAGAATTACAAGGAAATCGAAGTCTAGAGAGGGAGGAACAGTCTGAATAGTCTAGGTTTTGTCCTTGTTTCCCCTAAAGAATGTAATGCCTCCAGGTGGGAGAAGAGCAGTTCAGGACTAGAACATCCTGAGTTTTGTTCTTTTCTTTCCTACAAGCAAGATGTTTTCCCATGAGTTACTTGGCCTGGATCTGAAGTACATGACCCAGGCTAGTGAAATAGAATAGTTTACCCAAGAACCATGCCTCATGCTCACAGCATTTAGACTTTTTGATTAATTATTTCAAAGGGGCCAAATGAGAATATGCAGTATGAGTGCATCCATCCCAGACAGTGTTCATAGATACTTTTGTCCTAGGTGCCTGCTCTTAAATAATAAATCTACTTCATTTAACTTGTGTTTGAATGTTTTCTTTCTAGCCAGACTTGGGTACATTGGGAACTAGTACACACTAACCCTCTTTCACACCATTGCATGCTTTTGCCTACAAAGATTTATAAAAATTTACAATATATGAGAAATGTTGAAAGAAAAAGAATTATTAAAATAAGAAATCATTTTCATTAGTTTGCCTCAAAATATTCCCCCAGGTGTTGAACACAATCACTGCACTATTCATGCTGCTTTGAAGCAGTTCTGAAAATCTTTGGTGAGCATCTTTACTAATGTGATGAAAAATGTAGTGATTTTGCTGTCATATGTCATCTTGCAACAGAAAGGCAGACTCCTAAAAATTTTACAGTGTGTTCTCATCCATCTTTTAATTCCTGGACCTCACACCATGTAACTTCTAGCAATTCTTTCAAAACAGAATAACTGTGAAAGATAACCATTTTGTATTGATTCAGGATATCAGTGTAGCCATGACAACACACAGATACTGAATATTATTGAATATACAATTATGTTTCATATATTAGTAAATATATTTACTCATAATTATTAAATATATCATATTGTAGAAATAAAAAGCAACATAAAGAACAAAAAGAATATAGTCTGTGAAAGATTGTAGCCTATGAAAAGATAGGAAATCTAAAACTGAACAAGTAGAGAGAAAAAGTTATAGATTTTAAAGCTTAATAAATATTAGATGTTTGAAAAGCAATAAAAAAGAAATGACAGAATAGGGACTGTTGCAGGTCTGTTACTTCTGTAGAGACAGAATCAGAAGGCAAAAAGTTAAACTGCTGGAAATCACTTAGAATGAAAGAAAGACATGAAAATCTGAATAAGGATAACAAATTATGCTGTTTATTTGAGAAGAATGGGGGAGATCTTAGGGAAAAAAAGTACCCAAGGAAAATATCTAATGATGCATCAGAATTATTTCCAAAATCTTTCCTCAGAAGCTAATATACAGCAAGAGTGAGAGGCACTCCCAATATTGATCCAGAGCAAATGTACCATCCCACCAGGAATGTATGAGTTCACTGTATCCTTGACAAGCCCAGAAAGCTATTCTTCTTGTCCTCTGTTTAGTTCCCATCATCATTTAAGGTGTTTTTACTTCATCCTCAGGGAAGTTTTGTTTTTTTCCAGTTGAGAGAAGATGGAAGATAGTCCCACCTTGAGGGCTAAACAGAGTTCTCATTTCTCTTGTAGGAGGATAAGAGACAAAGGATCGTTTTACACCACTCTTAAGCTTTTAATAAGCTTTTCTTCCAAGAATTTAAACAGATTCTGTGTCTTTTTCCCCCAGTTTTCTTCATACTGTTCTCTTTTTAGACTATATTGCAAGTCTTAAGCCCACTAAACTTCCGTAAGAGAGCAACACATTTTATGTGTCTAGTCTCCCTGGCATTTAGTCTTTTGGTTTAATTGTTTCAAGAAATTATTTATTGAATAACATCTAATTCAATTAATAATTTTAGAATGGAATAAAGACAATATTCTCAATATGGTGCTTGACACAGATTGAGTTTTAATTGGATCATGTCATTTAAAAATGCTGATATATCTTTACCATAAGGAATAAAAATTTAATCTCAAAAAATTTTGAAAATCTATTATGTCCTTTTATCTCTACTTTCAAAAAAGGTCAATTCGCTTATTTCCAGAATAATGAAATATTTGCCAAATGCAATCAATGATGTATAACTCATCTTTAGATTTATAATTTCTTTATTTAAATTCAAGTAAGTATGTTTATGCCTTCCAAATGAGCAGTACTAGGAAAATTTGCATAGTACATAACATGGATTTATATTTTTCTAATATCAACTAATACTTTTTTCATCCTTTATTACTTTCCTCCATAACCAGGGCTACAGACTTTATTTTTCATTGCATTAACACCCATTTTTGGTACCAATGGCTAAGTCAGTCAGTTTACCTAAGCTATGCACAAAAATGATTGTCCAATTTCAGCAGTTTAAAAGAATAAACATGTATTACTCTGGGATCATATATAAACATTATTGACAGTTGACTTCACACTTCACCATTCCAAGTCTAGGCTGAAGAAATAGTTCTTTTATTAGAATCTGAATCTCTTCTATTTATACTTCTTTGACTACAGAAACTTTTCTAATCAAGTATGACATCAATGAACAAGGAGGTATAATCTCCTTCAGAAGGGGAGGTGCCCAATTTGTTTAAAATCTATTAGAGAATGATGAGTTATCATTTTTCATTCTAATGAATGCAATTCACTGAAATCTTTCTGAACTTATTGAACAAGATGCTTTATATTTTTGTGATGGAGAAAGGGAATTCATTTCCTGTGTGAATGAAACATAGTCTAATGAATAATCAAGTTCACCCATGAAGTGAATACAATGTTAATAGAGAGAAATTATGTTATTAAACATGAATAAAATATAACTCATTGAAAAGTTGAGAGACTTCGTTCTGTAATGGAAGAGTTGGTTTTATAAGAAATTCTCTACCAATTACATTAGTAACAAAATTTGAATGGACAAAATGAGAAAATGTTCCATCTGAAATTTAAAGAACACCAAATACAACTTGTTCTTCCAGGGCAAAGGTGCTAAGAGAAATGTGTTTGGGTGAACTCAACATGTTATTAACTTTGCCTTTAAAGTTTTTCTCAATTCATGAGTATTGCATGGTGCTAAAGAGGCAGGGGCAGTGCCTCACATGTCTGAAGTCTCCTAAGGATAGGATAGCCCAAGATAAGACCATAAATTTCACAGTAGCCAAGTTGTAGGATTAAAGAACCTAGAGGAAAATAAAGATGAGGAGAACAAAAAGTGGATGCTGGCAGAGTAATATTCCATTCTATAAAAGAACCACATCTTCTTTACCCAGTCTCCAGTTGATGGACATTTTGGTAGTTTGCAAGATTTAGTTATCACCATCTAAGCTATTACAAACATAAGTGCACATATATCGCTGTGATATGAATCTTTTCAATCTTTGTGTATATACCTAGCAGAACAATGGCCAAGTCAAATGGGACCTCCAATACTAGCTTTTTGAGGAATCTCCACACTGATTGCCACATAAGGCTGTATGAGTCTATACTCCCACCAACAGCGGAGAAGGGTTCCTTTTTCTCCACAGTGTCACCAACATTTGTTGCTGAGCAACTCTGAAATAGCAGCCATTCTTTGTGGGATGAAATGATATCTCAGTGTTGTTTTCATCTGCATTTTTCAAATGACCAGTATAATTCTGCCATTAAAAATGATAAGATTAAGTCATTCATACTCAAAGGGATGTACCTTCAGGACATCCTCATATGTAGAATAAATAAGTCACAGATGTGCAAATATCATATCCTTGTTCTGGTATGAGAAAATGAAGATGAAATTAGTTCTAGTATATATAGCTGATATTGAGAAATAGAAAATATTTAAAAGGAAAGAGGGTATAAGGGAAAATAATGAGGGGAAATATAATGTGATAATAAAAAAATGAAACAAAGCTTATGCATATAGGAGGTGGGGGGTTACAGGGTGAGTGGAGGAAGGGAAAAAATGAGAATCAAGTCGTGTCATATTCTGGTACAAATTCTCAATGTTGAATGCGATGATGTAAATTAATAATGTACCAAAAAAGATTTGAATTTTTAAAAGTATATTATGTATACATATATACATATAAATATATACATATATATGTATATGTGTGTGTGTGTGTGTGTGTGTGTGTACACTGCTCATTTTTGAGCCATTTTTTAATTTGTTAAACAGTGAAGTCTGAAAAAGTGAGAGGAATTTTCTCTTACTGAATGTGGAAAGTGTGATCGGATTCCAGAGCTTTCCAAGAAGTCTTTAGTTGAGGTAAACAGAAGCCTCTCCAAGAGGAAGCCATGTAAGGAAGACCGCGGTTCTCCTGCTGAACAACTTCAAAGTCTATTAGCTCCCTGCTAAGGTAGAATAGAGTAATTCCCTCCCACTTTTACTGCACTCCGTAGACACAGATAGCTTCTCTTTGAAGAACCATGCCACTGTACAGACATGATGATGTTTAGCACAACATTTGTTACTGCATTCGTATGTCCAGTGGTACCTGGGTTCCCTCTCACTCCATCTGCAAACAGAAGTCTTATGCAAAATTGTGCTTCCTTTTGTGAACTGCACATCAGGTGATGAGCATGACTGTGGTCACCTTCCCCACAGGAACACAGACAGCCATCTTCCTCAGAATTGTGAAATAAATCAGGTTCATCAAGTAGGGAACAACTCACTGTACCAGCCCAGCCAGGGGACAGGACCAGGGGAAGAAAAGTCTGTGGAGCAGATTCACAATTCTTCTGTTAGATTTATAAAAACCAAGGCTAAACAAATTTGAGAATTAAATTAATATGGAAGTACTACAATATCTGGAACAACAGCAAATGAAATGTACTAAGACCTTCTATTATCTGAGAATACCTAGATCAGAATATAGATTTTTCAGGGGTACACTTTGTAATTTCTAAAGAAAAACTTCAATTATTGAAAAATAGAGCATATCTTACAAGGGAAGGATGGGAAACTTTGAGTAATAATTTGATTAGTTATTTTGGCATTTTTGTCCTATTTTATTAGAACATGACCTTTATATTCTACAGTGTTTCTAGAAATGGGATAGGGGGACAGTTCCTGAAAAGGGAATATAAGCACAAGGTGCAGAAATACTTTCCTGGTTTGAATACACATTTCCCTGTTTAGTATCCATGTACCCTCAAATTAAGTATTAATATGCAGTATCTTCTGTGGTGGAACCCTATAAATAATCATTAAGCACTAGATTTGTTTTCTGTATCAAATAAAGTTTCTCTAACAAAGCACAGTGTTCATGCTCCATAAACACTTCTTTAGTTCATGTAAAGTATTCAACTCCTGATTTTAATCTGTATGTTTATATTAGATTGTGTAAGTAGATTAAGAGCAGATTTATCTTTTGTAAATGAAACCAACCCAAAACTAATATTAAAATTATTTTTAAAAAACTGAAAGGACAATAGAAATGCAGTTAACAATTGTCAACATCTGAAAATTGGTAAATCATATTTAAAAGAACAAAAATTGATTATATCCAGATTTCAGACATGTATCCAAGGTTATGTTGCAATAGATTTTCAATGCTAAATTAATTCTTTAGCTTGGAAAACTATTTTAAGGAAACCCAAAGCAGATGATTTTTTAAAAAATAAAATCTCTCAGTGAGTAAATATATATTGTGCTAGTCAATTTCAGTTCAAATAATTCCCAGTCTATAAAAGTTAGACAAGCCAATGCCATGAACGACCTACAAATTTTACAGCTCTCTAAAACACTCTGGATTGGTTTGATCCTACGTGGTAATGAAATAAATAGGTAAGACAACCTCACAAATTGATTGTTACTTTGTTTTTGTTGTCTTCTCCTTATTTCTCAATATCCTGCACGGTAATTTTTCAAAAGTGATTAAAATGTATTTGTCTATAAAAATACTAGGTTCAGTGGATAACTGAATAGATGGAGATCGGCTCTATGTGTGTGTTAGTTCTGCAAAGTATAGTATCGCGTTCCTTTTGTAGAAATTCACGGTGTCTCTGCATGCTCGGCATTCTCTGCATATCCGCTCAGGTCTCAGCTCATGAACTCTCCCCAGATGCAGCTCGGAATTCCTCAGTTAATGGAAAACTCTGCTTCCTCAAGATTCAGAAAGTTTATTTTGAGGGAAACTTTTAATTGTAGAGATTCAAATTGATTAGAATAAGTGAACAATTTCAAATTCATGATGACATCTTCTTTTTTATTCAAAAACAGTGACTGGTCCAGGAATCCACTTTACTTTTTCCTACTTGCCTAAAATATTTTTAAATATGGTTTTATATGTTGATAATTCCATTTGGGGGAAGTATTATTTCTCTCTGGCCTTTAAAAAACAACTGTTATAATCTAGAGGAACATATATGTGGAAAACAAAATTTCTGTCTCAGCTAGTTGAATGACTAATATGGAATTGAGCTCAGCTAATGAAATGCTGTCACGGTGGATTTCTCATGCAATCTCTATCATGAAAAAATACTGTTGAGTAGATGCGGCTTATTGCTGTTCACAGACCCTCTCTCGGTGCTCAAGTCACTATTTGGTAAGCTGAACCGGAATGAAAGGATATGAGTTGAATATTTCATGCTATGGTGTTATGTATAATTCATGATAAAATTCTTCAAAAAGAAACACATAAGAAGTACTGAAAGCTATAAATGAAATATTTTATATTTAACAGAGACGCTTCATAAAGATCTTTTAACTTTTGCTGCACTAGTACCTTGAAAAATTATCAAAAAAAAAAAAAAAAAAGAAAGAAAGAAAAAGAAAAAGAAAGAAAATCTATACCACTGGGGAAAAAAATTTAAAAAGAGCCTGAGAAGGAAACAGAAAAAAGTAAACAGAAATAACTGTTATAAAATCCAGAAATGGTTTTCTCTTAAATTATATATGAAAGTGTTAGCAAATTCAGAGACTCAGTATTTAAACCTATTATTTGTTGCTTCTTTTCCTTTCTCCACATGCCATATGAATGATCAAGTTCTCATAAGAGCACATTTAAGAGTGTCTTGAGAAGGACAAAAAAATTATTCAATATATCTGTGGTGAGTTCCTTCACTTATGAAATTTTTCATTTTTTCCTCACTCATATTTGTGTCAAATGACCATGTGTACTTTGCTTTCTGTTAATTTTTAGAGATGTAGGCTTATGAGCGAGCAACGAAGGAGTCCCAACTTAGACACTTGACACCACAAAATATGATATGGGAACATAGACTGCAGCTAGAGTATGAGACTCTGACAGGCTGGAGTGTATACACAGCCACCTGTGAAAGTTTGTTCTTTGATGTTTAATGGATTCTTGGGATACCATTGTTTTCTAGGAATCAAACATGAAACTGTATAACAGATGTGTAATGTGAGCAGCTCCAAAAACAATAAAGTTTGTGTAGTTGGACCTGAGGCAGTTGGAGGTCATGAAAAAGCTTTCTAAAGGAAGGACATTTAAGTTCTGATAAAGATAATATTGAATAAATGACAACTTTGTAATAATTAAGTATCAGACTTAATGCTGAAAAAAACACCCTAAAAATAAATATTAACCGTCAACCAAAAAAATTGTTGTAAAAAGGAAGAAATTTCACAGTATCTACATTGTACAATGAAATGTTGTATCTGTGTGTCCAAAGGCAGATGAAAGGTAGAGAAAAATAATCAGCCTAAATAATCAGTTCTGAGAAATTCTGTTATCGTCATAGTGCTGCCCAATTTGGGTCAAGGACCTGAGCTCAGTTAGAATTACAGCAGTCAGGGGCTGCCAGCCATGTTTTCCCGGACTCAAGCCCTTTAAGAAAGACCACACTTGTGACTAATGAACTCACACCGTGACTCTCCCACTCAACCCTTCATTTTCTCTTCTAGCAGGATTAATAAACATAGACTGGAGATTTTATAGTTTTATATACTTAGACAATGTTTGAAAACTCCTAAATGGAAGGAAAATCTAAATCGAATAAGAAAAGCAACTTGTTAGCATTAAAGCTTTCATGCTGTTACAGAATCATAAAATAATAAACATTACCCAACAATTAAAATAAAATTGTTTATACATATGTATCTGCATATCTGCATGTCTTGCTATATAGCTAATGGTTTAAAGAAAAATTACTAGCTTTTGAAAAAATATTATCTCAAAATAGCCAAAGTATATTTTTCAAAACCTATAATGTTCTCAACATTTTTATTTTATACATGTTAATATAACATGGGTGATTATAAACAAAAATACAGTTAACAAAAAAGTAGGTATTTATCCAAAATTGATTCTTACACTAAAGGAGCATTTAATTATCTGTCATACAAAGTAGCTTCTATAAATACCTATAGATTTCAAGTTTGGTTTAAGTGAAGGCCAGAGAAATAGTCTTACCTATTGGTTTAAATCATGCTGTTTGGGATCTTGAGATTGAAAAAAAAATAGGTTATATATAATTTAGTAGTTAAAAGGGAATGAAATTGTGTCATTTTCAAAAACATAGATGAAAGTAGAGACTAATATATTAAGAACAGACAGAAAAGCACTGCACAGCTTCGGTCAGATGTCTTGACCCCACAAAAGGTAAAAGGAGGATGGTGCTTATGGGAGCAACTGGAGGAAGACTTATTGATCTGCATGTACCATGTTACAGTCAGACAGAAACAAGAAGCTCTGCAGCGCTACTGTGAAATACTTTGAGAGTGGAAAACAGCCACAGAGGGCACATTGCAAAAATTTGGTAAAAGAAAGGAGTTGGAAAGGTTTCACCATAAAGAAATGATGACTATTTCAGGAGATAAGGCTTTTTTTTTTTTGAGACAGGGTCTCGCTTTGTAGTTCAGGCTGGCCCTGAGCTCAGCCTCAAATTCATCACAGCAATCCTCCTGCCTCTGCCTCCCGAGTGCTGGGATTACAGGCGTGAGCCACCACGCCCGGCGAGATAAGGCTGTTTAATGTGACTTAATCACTGGAAAGACATGTAAAGGTACTGAACCTATTTTACAGGCCCCCTTACTTTATACAATATTTCTGATTTTATATATCATTAAAAATAAATTAAAAAGAAAGGACGACTATCTATTTTCTATTGTTATCCCTGGGACAGCCCTAACCTTGTCATTACTAAAAACTGTACCTGGGCTTCCAAGTTAGTGTGAAGGTGTGGTCTTTACATTCCTTAAACTTCACAGTATCTATTTTTACACAGCCAATTAAAATGTCTTAGTCAATTCAGTCCAGATTCCTTTACTTTATTCTAATTACTCTGATTACTTCAATTTCTGCTAATAACACCGAGGTACCTTCCCCGAAAGGCCATCTTTCCAGGCTCTGTGAACACTGCCTCACCCAACACATAACTTGCTATTGGCTACCCTCTTTGAGTAGAGACCCAATAACAGAATCCAAATACTCCTGTCCTCAAATTGCATCCATTTGCCTATAGATGACTCATATTGTCTTTCTTTAAGCCACAATATATTCCATAAATATGCCAAATATGGTCTTTACTTTAGCCATTTGTCTGTTGATGGACATAGAGACCATTTCTGAGATCTAGTTATTATAAACTGCTGCTACAAACATATATCCCTGTAATTTGATAGCTTTAACACTTTTGTCAAGATAACTAGAAGGAGAATCACTGAATCACATGGACTTTCTATATTTAGTTTCAGGAGGAATCTCCACACTGATTTCCATAGTGGCGTTAGTAGTTTACATTTACACCAAAAATATGAGTTCTTTTTTTCTTCACATCTATACCAACATTTGTCATTATTTGATTTTCGATAATGGCTATTCTTTCTCAGATAATATAGTATCTCAATGTAGTTTTAATCAACATTTCTCTAAGGGCCAGTAACATTGGACATTACTTACATGTTTATTGACCATTTGTACTTCTTCTAGAAATCTCTATTCATTTTAATTACCCATATTTTGACTGAGATTCTTATTTTGGGAGTACTAATTTTTTGAGTTCTTTATATAGTCTAGATGTTAGTCCTCATCCAATGAATGGCTGACACAATTATTTTTCCCATGCTATAGGTTGTCTCTTCACACTGTTGTTTGTTAACTTAATCTTTTTATTTTCATATGCTCCCATTTGTTGATTCTCTCTATTATTTCTTAAGCCACTGGAGTTCTGTTCCAAAAGTCTTTGCCTATGTGTATGGCTTCAAAAATGTTACTTATTTTGTCTTCCAGCAGGCTCAGTGTTCTTGTGTTAACATTTAGGCTTTGATCCATTTTAAATCTAGTTAATACTTCATGATATATCATTTATGGGACTAGATTCAGTCTTCTCCATATGGATATCTAGTTTACCCTGCACCATTTAGTAAAGCAGTTACCTTTCCTCCATTGTGTGTTTTGTCTACTTTTTTCAAAGATCAAATAGTTAAATGTGCCTGAGTTTGTTTCTGGTTCCTCTATTATGTTTCATTGATCCATACCCTGTTTGCATGTATTAGCATACCATACTGTTTTAATCAGAGTAACTTTGTAGTGTGACTTCAAATCTGGTATTGTGATGCCTCCTGCTTTGCTTTAGTGATCCAGGTTTCCTTTGGCATTTGGAGTCTCTTCTGGTTCCCTTGGAATTCAATGATTATTTTCTCTAAATCTATGATTCTCTCCTTTCCTTCTCTAAATGTGTTAATTTAATACAATCCTATTTGTTGAATCTCATTATGTTTCTTGTGCCATTGATCAGTAACTACAGTTTTGTCTTCAAAATCTGATACTCTCCTCGCATTGCTGCTTCTGCTGCTGAGATTTTCAATCATATTTTTCTCTCCTAGATTTCTGTCTGAAATTTTTTTTATGGACTCTTATTATGTCTGGTGCAGTGTGTTCATGTTTTGCATCTCTGTATTTAGTCCTATTAGATTTTGGTTAGTGCCTTCTCTAGACTCATTGACCACTTGTATCATTTGAGTAATTACCTATAAAGTTCTATTTTCTTTGAGTTTGCCAAGCTGATCCTCCGATATGTGATCTCAAACTTTTTTCCTATGCAGCTTCTATATATATTTTTTCCTTTAGTGTCTCTTACACTGTGCGTAATGTTTATGATTCTATTTAGCAGGAAGGAAAAAATATTAACAAATCTTATGAAATGTACATCTGTATATATTTTAATATTTGTTCACTTATCTGTCTGTTGCCTACTGGTCTAAATTCACAGACTTAAACCCATTCTCCTATCTTAATCATTTGAGTAATTACATTCAATTTCCTTGCAGATTAATAATGTCACATTCCACTTATATGTCATTAAATTATTCTTGAAGCTCCAGTTTAAAATTACACAAGGTTTAACATGAAATAATTCATGCAGGAAATTTTCTATAAAAAGTCTCTGAGTAACATTTTATAAATTTTAACTATAATGTTTGCATTATAAATTGGTCTCAGGTTTTAATGGGAGCATAAAATAATGTCTTTATAAATGTTTCTCTCTTTAAATGCTATTTAGTGCTTTCTAACACAATATATTTTTATATTTTCTTTGTCTGGTAACATGCTCCAAATCTGTTACTAAAGTGATATAATTAATATGTTGTGGCTGATAGAAAACTTTTTTATCTTATTGAATATATGAGGGAAATAAATTATAAACCACCTAACATGATTCACACATGAAAAAGGCTATAAAATTAAGTAGATTGATGGTAGAAGCAACAGCATAATGCATTCTATTTATATGATTTATGGTATTTACAGGAAAGTTAATATTTTGTAGAGCTATTGAAAATGTTATCCATTTTGTTTCATTCTTTTTTTTTCTGTAAGACCATGATGAAATGTTAGTCTTTTGTTACCTAAAATACCAGATTTTGAAATATGTCTTTATTAGTATACCATTAATTGTCATAAAGGGAGAAGATAACACATCTTCCCTCCTGCCTTCCACCCTCTGAGACCTAACTATGTTTCCCTGGCTTATTTCAAATCATAGTACTCATGAAGCCCTCTTCCTTTCTCTTCCAATGGAGCTGACACACAAGTCTTTAGTCAATTTTTGAACATGAAAGACTATGTGAAAAATATGACTGAATCACCAAGGATGTACCCTTTTTTTCACTTAAACATGTTTTATGCTTGTTTAAACTATGTTCTGTGCACATTCTTAATTAAAGCAACAGAAAGATCACTGATCTCTTATATTTGTTTCAAATGAGAGTGA
>PVIR01027114.1:0-23233 GCA_004026965.1 Petromus typicus
TATCACATTCTTTTCCCCTTGTTATTTACCCCTACACCCTCTTTCCTTTTAAATACTTTCTATTTCACAATATCAACTATATATACTAGAACTCATTTACATTTTCTTTTTCTCATACCAGAGAAAAGATACGATATTTACCTATCTGTGACCTATTTATTTGACTTGTGAGGATGTCTTGAAGGTACATCCACTTGAGTATGAACGCACTGGTTTTTGAACACGCAAACGGCCTGCAGCACCAGGGAGGGACAGCAGGGGGAGTCTTGAATGGGGGTGTGGGGTGAAGGAAGCAGGAGTCTGGTTTTGAACCAGCCTCAGGAACCCTGCCCTGCTCATTCCTTCCCTTTGCTGGGACCCACTGTTTTCATCTGTGCAATGAAGGGTGTTGGTCTAAACTATCTTGAAGATTGCTCAGCTCCAAATATCTAGTAGTATTATTTCTGGCTTTTTCACTTTCTTGGATCTGTGAAAGGCATTTTTTCCCGGTCCTTTTATGTTTTTCTACTTGTGGGAAAAATAGATTAATGGTATGAAATTTTAAAAATAAATAGCTGTCAACTGAACTTAGAAACACCCTTGACATGGAAAATGACTAATAGAAGGAATGATCCCAGCTTTGGTCTAATAATGTCTTTAAAGCCTCAGAAGTTAGTTATCATAATGTATGTGACGCTCTAGAGGTCACAAATGATGCTGTATTAGTTGCTCCTTTAACCAAAGCTTTCCTCATAAACCTACTCATTTCCATAAGTAGAATTCCTAAAAGTGAAGTTGTAGGGTCTAAGCTGAAGGCCTCTACGGGAATACCTCTCTCCTTACTTCCCCATACCTCGTGCTTCTCTTATCATACTCCAAGGAGGGCAATAGGGAGCTGCACCTGTCCAGTGCTGGGTCACCATGGAGTCTGGTTCCCAGGCCAGCCTGTGACTGGGAAGGAATTAATGCTAGTCTAACCCAACTCCTTCTCTTTCTTTCTCCCAAGCTAGCCCAGAGGTCTGGGACAGTGCTCTGGTCAGCTTCTGCTGACTCTTTGTGGCTGCAGCAGGGTCAGCTGACACTCCCCTGGGCTTAGGACCAGAAGTCCTGGATGCAGCACCTCGCATGCATTGGCTTAAACGGTCTAGGCCCAAACATTTTCAGAAGAAAAGGAGCGCTCCATTGGTGGCCCAGCACAGTAAGTAGAATTCTGGTCTTGGCTGAGGGGCCAAAGCTCCTCCTCTTGGTGAGGAGGTACTTTTCCCTGCTTCCTTTCCTTTGGGTGCCTTCTTCCCATGAGTACCACATGGAGAGGAAGAAGCTCTGGGAGAGGTCACTGTTGGTCAACATCTGAGTCCCATAGCTAGAGAACAATCACACATGCCTGACAAAGGATTTAAAGCTACTCATATGTTTTGCTAGGTGTTATAATGAACATTTATTATTTTATAAACCAAGTGATTCTTTAAAAAAAAAAAACCTTATAACTATTCTCAAATGTTCATTTTCCCCAAATATACATTGTTAGAGTTACTGAAATGCAATCCTTTCCTTGCTCTCTGACTGGCTTTCTTGGTATAACAATTGGGTCCATGACTAATAAATGAGCTGATGGTTCTTGGACAATAAAAAAGAATAAAGAAATGTAAACTAGGTGTGGTTGCAAATTCCTGTAATCTCAGCACTCTGGGAGGCTGAGGACTGCAAGATTAAACTCAATATCTTTAATTCGGTGACTTGGCAAGAAACTGTCTCAAAAAATACAAAGTTAAAAAAGCAAGGGGGGTGTGAACTAGTTCAAAAACCTGGGGTTTAATCTGGATCCCATCACACACAGACACACACACACACACACACACATGAAGAGAAAGGAATGTTAAAGCAAGCACACTTGCTCTTGTTAGAAATGAAAGAAGAGGCCAAAAAGGTAAGCTGGAAAGAGCACATCTAAGAGAAAAACAGATGAGAAATAGAGTGGGACTGTGTTCCCATTGCATGTGTGACTGTAACTGACCTGTTGTAGCTGCCAAGACCAGACAAACCAAGGTCAAGGAAGTCAGTCTCCAGGAATCACTACATTTGCTGGGAGGAGCTCACTCTGAAATTGCTTTGCATTCTACTGTGTCACCGTAGTGACTCCTCCCTGTCATAAAAAGCTGAGCCCTAGTTATTTCAGTCTCGTAATCATTTGTGTGGGTTTAGCCCTGAGGTTCTTCAGTCTTACTTCCTGGAAGAAGGAGGAGAATACAAGAGTGACCACGGAAGAGGAAAGCGATCTAGGTGCTGGAACCAGCAGGATTGCTGGACCACACCATTGGGTGTCTCCTCTCCTCAGCTATCTCGCTGAGTTTGGCCCTCTTGGGTGATCCACTTCTCGGCTTGCAGAGGTACTTTCGGAATCATCAAGAGCCTCAGCATAGAAATTGCTGTGGTGAGCTTGGCTAGAGTTCTCTGTGCAGTTTGTTCACTGGTGAGAAACTGAAAGTTAGTTGGGTTGTTGGCCAGCTTTAATCAATGAAGGAAAATTAACTAAAAGAAAGGTTGAAAGGGGTTCCTGATTTTGTGTTTGTTTAGACCATTGCTAGGTCACCCACTGGGGAATAAAGGACATTCTGGGTAGTAACTTTTCTCAGGTACATTACTAAGTGAAATATACAAATAGACAAATAGGACTATTTGTCCAAGTATAACAGCCAATTATTAACTTTCAAAAATGTATTCTGAATAAGATTGTTGATATGCTATCTCCTTCAATCTTTTCAACAGTCTGAGGAGGTGAAAGGTGCAGGTTTGTTGCCTTATTTGACAGGGGAGGTGCTGGGGACTGAACCTAGGGCCCGCTCATGCTAGGGAAATGCTCTACCACTGAGCTACACCCTGTTGTCCTATTTTTCAGATAAAGAGATTAAAGACTCAAGATCACCCGTGAGTTACGCGACCGAGCCACAACTGAAAGCTGGGATTTCTCAGGCCCTCCTGCATCATCTAAGGTGACCAAAATTCAGGGCACAGGTAACTCTCTTGATTATGGGTCAGAAACACTGAATTTGGTTAATATTTGTTTTAAAGACTGCTTTATTCAAGAAATAAGTCATATTAAAAATGAGTCAGAGAACTTCAACTGAAAAACCAATACAAATTGAACCACTTTCACATGAAAAGAGTTGATTATAACTATTTGGACTCAAAGAGAAAAGTATGAAGGAAATCAATGCAGGCAACTTAACTTTGTTTCAACAGTAGAAACTATATAGGATAGCTGGTTGTGGAGATGTGCACCTGTAGTGCCGCTGAAGCAGGATGATCACTTGAGCTCAGTAATTCACAGAGCCTACCTGGGCCAGACAGTAAGACCCTTGTCTATAAAAATAAGGAAAAGAAACTAGACATGACCTCCTTGAAGGCTGGGCAGTGTTTTTTTTAAAACAAACATAAATAGCAGGTTCCTGAAATTCATTATCAACCAGTTAACACTGTGGACAAGCTTAGCTCAAACTGCTTCTCCACTGCTTGTAGAAAGCCTAAATTCTGACCCCTAATTTCTGCACATGACCAGAAGCTTATATGCTCATAGTCACCCTGGATTTCATTTCTTTTTTCTGATGGATAACTTGAATTTATTAATTTCACACTATTTCTTATGTTACCGTCTTTGGGGCTCTGGATTCTCCTTCTTGAGTTGGTTTTAGGCTCTTTCTGTCATGAGCAAAGAACAGGCCAAGAAAAGCACAAAAGGTACACTTATTCAATCTGTGCCAAAAGGAGAAGAATAGAAACATGCACCGCACAGCGGTGTAGGCCAAAAAGTGAGAAAAGAAGTCCATGCTACAGAGTGGAACTCCATGGAAGAGAGAGCCCAGTAGCCCAAAGCTCAGTAGAGGCTGTCTTTTTGTATCTTCTGTTCCTCAGGCTGATATCAGGCCCAGCCATCCTAATCAAAACCTGCTCGAGTTCTGGTGAGAAGACTTGAAGATGGAGTGCTCTGACTGGTTCTAGGTGCCGGGCTCTGGAAACTGGGCAGTGCCCTGGAATTTGGTAATTAACAGGTCACACCCACTTCCCCAGCCAGTTCGCAGCACCTTAATATCCTGCCTCACTTATCTGATAACCCATCTTGATAGTAAACATAGCCTATTTCTTTGATCACCTTTGCCCTTCTACCAAAAAGCAACAAGAAATAAATAAAGCTTGATAATAAAGGCCTTTCTGTTACAGCAAGCTTGAGGAAAACTAAAAATACTCATATTGAAAAGCAGTTTTAAATTTACATTAGTCTTCATGCTTCAAAAAGGTCATTTTGCACATGTGTCACTCAATGTTTCACTAGCCAGACTCCATATATATATACATATATATATATACATATATATATATATATTTTCCCAGCTTGGTATCAACTAGCTGGCTTCTTCTTGCCCCTCCAATTCCCTTCTCTTGCCCCTCCTTAACCTCTCTAGGCTATCCCCAGAAGCTCCACATTCTTTACGTTATTACCTACAATGACGTTGTAGGTAATACATGACGTTATGACCTACAATTCTCTTCAGCTCCTGTATCTTAACTCAGCACCAGTACATTTCACACAGGTGCCCAGGTAAAAAGCAATATGACCATATCAGCACAGAAGGAAGTGCCAGGGAGGTTTCTATTTCTTGAGGCAAATTGTCCTCAAGATGCCATAAACACTTCTCAGCTATTAGGGCCTAATCAGAAGTTAATTGGATTAATTATATGGTGACAGAGTATGTGCAAAAAGAGTCCAAAAAAGTGAAAATTTTAGATTTCATATCTATTCATCACATGAAATTCTTCACTCTTTATCTCCTAGTGATAATTTGAAAATTTCAGATAATTAATTTAACTTTATAGCTAAATTCTAAAAGTGTACAGATATTAATTAGAAAAAGAAAATAAATTATTTTAACAAAGTGCCAAAATTAAACTGTTGGAGCTGGAGATGTAGCTCAGTGGTGTCACTACCTGACTTGCAAGTGCAAGGTGCTGAGTTCGATTCCCGGTTCCACAAAATAAAAACAAAAACAAAACTGACCTCTATAAACATTAAGCCAAAGAAACAAATTTTAGCTTTAAAAAGTTTTAGTTTTCAATTTTTTTTCACAGTCCAAGAATTTATGTATATGCAATGTTTGAGACATTAATTGTGTTCAATTAAGAGACAGCCCTTACCTAATCACATTTGTTTCTCCTTGGTAAAGTATACACTAAATAAAATCATATTATGTTGTCAATTACAATGTCTTTGATTAACTTTGTCAGAAAAACTAGAATATTTTTCTGTGCTTACAGCTATTATGATTATAGAGAACATATTTGAGTACTTCCTAGAGACAATGGTGCATGCTTTACATATGCTTTTTTACAAACCTTTTATTATGGAAAATTACAAATACACACAAAAATAGAATCCCCCAGCTCTATCCCCTGTACAAAAAAATGTTTTCTGTTATTCCTTTTTCATGCATTCCACACATTTCTAATGAATTATTTTAAAGAGGACTTCAGACATCATGTTTCATCTATAAGTACTTCCATGTGTATTTGTAAGAGATGACAACTTTAAAAACATACAACCATAAAACTATGTCACAAAATGTACAATAATGCCCCAAATTTGTCTAATAGTCCATATTCAGGCTTTCTGATTGTCCAAAAATGTCTGTCATGGTTATTATGCTCAACTCAAAATCCAAATAAGATCTATAAATTGCATTTTGCCATTACATGCTGTTTCATTTAATGCACAGTTATACTCTGTGCATATTTGCGGAAGAGGCAGAAACATGGACAGCATTTTGTATGTCCTAGTAAACCATGTAAGGGTGCACTTCATTGTGGGTGCCATTTATTTTTTATGAGGTGGGTGATTTTTACAACTTACAATTTACCTCCAAGACCTATCTTGGACCTTTTTTTAAATTCACCAATCATATCTGTGGGGTGTCGCTAATCATGGACCACTGGCCCCTGTATTTTCAAGTAGCTCTTCCACTGTATTTGATTTAGCTTAAATTTAGAGGGAAGGCAAAATATTTCATGGTGAGTGCTGTGTACACCCTATCCGGGTGCTCTTCTAGAATGGATGTCCTGCTACTGAGGGAATTGTGAATTCAGATGAAGCCTGAGCTCATCCATTCTGTGGTATCCTATCTACTTTCATCTAAATTCTTTTATCAGTCACCAGTAAACAATGCCTCCGTGTGTATGTGTGTGTATTAGATCTTAAACCTGTGATTTTTCTAATGCTTTCATTGTTCTTAGCTATGATTCATCTAACTTTTCCTCATAAACCTTCCATAAATTGAAGATTCTCATATCCTGTGGTTCCCTGAAAAGCTGAATAAATCCTGAAAGGCAGAACTTCTCTCTTCTTATATTTATCAACTTTCACTATAATGAATCGGTACCCTACCAACCTTCCCAAAATGATCAATGATGCTCTTATTTTTATTGTCATTACAAATTTCTGAAATGTTATGTCATTTATGTGCTTGAATCCACTTGCACATAATTTTCTTACTGATATCCAAATGCCCCATCTTTGACCAGTGATAGCCTTTGAACTGGCTCATATGTCATTTTGACATGACTCTAGACATCTTAGAGTAAACATATTTTCCAAATTCTAAATGTTAATCAGATTTTAGTAGAGTTCTAAATCATAGCATTATAGAATTGAAAAAAGTTTTCAGAACTGTTCTGTTTTCTATTGAAACAGAATCATTTCCTTACTAAGGGCTAGAAGCACATGAGAATAGTAGAAACTGCCTTCTCATGAGGCAGCTTGCCAGTAAAGAGATGATCCAGTTCTCAGGAAGTTCTTGACCTACTACTCAATCCATTCCAGACCCCATCTACAGGAGTGTGATCACTTTATTTTCTGTGGATGTTATAATAGTATAGATTAGGCAATCAGGTCACACAGTGGAAACAAACCAAGATTTGGTTAATTTAAACCCCCTTTAGAAATGAGTCTCCATGACGAAATGCTTCAAGAAGTAGACTAGTAGAGCAAATGAAAAAGCAGGTTCTTACTTCCATCGCCAGGCCTATTTTTCAAAATGGGGCTATTGCCAGAAGTTCTTTCTTATCATTCCAGACATTTTCTGGGTTCACAACCATATATAATATCTTCTTAATAAATGGGATCATAATGTGGATACTTTTATGCATCCTTTCTTTTATACTTAATAAAATACGTAGACAACTTTTCATCCTGGGATGTATTGATCTTCTGCAATATCCTCCACAGTGTTCTTTTGAACGGTTGCAGAGACTCTGTACCTATAAAGAGGTTTCTTAATGGCTGATATAGCCGGGATCTTACTGATTAACTTGACATACATCTTTGGGCAGCTTTGTAAGCATGCCCTGCCGGTAAATTCCTGCAAGCTTAGTTACACCTGAATTAAAACTTCTATGTGAATTGGTTTAGATTTTGATAGAGATTACCAAATTATCCATCAACAAGGTCACAAAACTTTCTCTTTACAGCATGTTTACTTTACACTTACACTAACACTGGAAATTAAAAACCACTTAACCTTTGTCAATCTGTAGGTGAAAATAACTTGTTTTATTTTGCATTTTTTATCTTTAAATAAAGCAGATAATTTGTATTTATTTATATGTAAATATTATATTCATATTTTCAGCTACTTTTCCATGGGTTTGTTTATTTTACTCGATGACTTTTAAATTTATTTGTATATAAATAAAATAAGTTATTTACTTTTCATGTGCTGCGGTTCTTCACAGTTTCAGTTATATTTGAATTTCATATTTTTCTTGATTTTCTTCCTTGGTACTGGAGAGCAAACTCAGGACCTAGCCCTTGCAAGGATGGCAATGGAACTACTAAGCTGCATCCCCAGCCATGATATTTTTCTTGAAAAGGTAAAGTTTGAGGTTTATGTCATATTATAAGAGGAAATTCTGTCTCCAAGATTACGTAGAAACAGTGATTGAAATTTTGTTTTATAACAGTTATGTTTACTCTTAATTTTGGGCCCATCTGATTTTACTGTGAAGAGTAAAGTAGGAATCTAATGTCAAACAATTATTGGTTAAATTATCCACCTTTTCTCCAGTGATTTGAAATGATACTTATTATGAAATTTTTATGAAACGCAGACATTGCCAGACTGAGAAAGTTTATCACCCACAGATGCTCTCATGAAGACTACCACACAAAGTTCTCCACCATGGAAAGTGAACCCAGAAAGAAGCAAATGAATGAGATTTAGTGATACAAAAGTAAAAGTAATGTATACCATAAGTTTGTTTATAGCAAACATTATTTTTAAAAATTAGGTCCAAAATTCTGAGTGCTAACAGCATAGGTGACAGTGTAGAGGTTTCAGAGGTAGCAGAGGAGCAAGGGGAAAATAAAAATATACTCATGTTCTTAATATGTCCCAGGGTAGGAGGACTAGTTTTAGACTATTTGAGAATAGAAGCTTAAGTATACATGTAACAACTTGGAAGATACTTATAACTACTGTATTTATTAAAACTTAAAAATCTGACAATATCAACACTTGACCTTGATGTGGTAGAACAAGAATGTTCACACACTTTGGCAGGGGAAGTATATATTGCTACACTTATTTTGAAAAGTAATTTGGATTTAGCAACTAAAATTGAAGATTCTCATATCCTGTGGTTAAGCACTGGGAACTAAGCCTAGGGCTTTGCACATTCTTAATTCCAAAGTTCAATAATATGCAAAAAAAAAGCATAATTTACTCTGATATTCAAACAAAGGGCTAAAAATTAATTACCACAAAGGTTGAGAGGTAATTGCCTCTGAGGAAAAAAGGAAAGTTATTTTAAAAAGCAAAATGCATCTGTATAAAGCAAATGCCCTGGCATGACTATCAACAACCACACATACAACATTCCCAGTACCTGGGAAGCTCAAGTTTGCTCCTTCCTGATTAAATGAGTCTATAGAAAGAATTCTAAGCATGGCAGTAATCTCCCAAACTATGAACCAATTGAACTCATTTATTAAAATATTTATCAGTTGATGGGCATTTGACATCTTTGTGATACTGAGTCTTACTGTGTAAGAATAAGTTCCATTTTCTCTTTTAAATCTTCCCTTATGGTTTCTAAAAAAAATTTTTAAGGTTTTCTTCATTATGCCACCTCCCTTTTCTGGGGTTCTTCATCCTGTGCTTGATTTCTCTTTGATATTTTTAAAAATGTCTAAGTAGGGTGGTTGGCATTTCTTCCTGATGAATTCCGAACTTTCACTTTCTATCTGTAATTTCAGGCTCCTGCCTCTATCGTCACACAAATTGCCATATAAATGTGGCTGAGACAGAGCTAAAAGAAGAGCTCCCTAATAGGCTGGACAGAGTCCCTCCACCTAGACACATGGATTATTAACCACAAGTGTTGAACAATAGCTGCATAAACACCTGTGACTTCAACCACACTATTATAGAGTCTGTCTTTCTTTGTCTTCAATAATAGCAAGAGAAAAATTTATGGTCTGGACACCGTGGCACGCAATTACAGTATCAGCAGCAGGAATTTAAGGTAGGAGGAGTGTTGGTGTAAGTCCAATGGTGTAAATCCAATGTATGTCTGGGGTGGCAGAAGGAAATGAGGCATTCAGGGATGAGTTCCAGCAGGGAGAAGAGCCTCTGGAGGACTGAACCACAGAGATGTCTTCCAACAGCTCTTTTATTATGGAGCCAATACAAAGTAGCAATGCATAGAGGTAAAAACAGAAGAGGTGGGCCAGGGAATTTCCTGGGACAGGCCTTGCAGTTCTTCCTGATTCCTATCCCAGTGTTTGTTTACCAATCTCATTTGCAAGATTCAGTAGCACAAAATTTAACAAGATGCCTGGGGAACATCCTGTGAACTGGTGATAAGGAAACTCAGGAGTTCTGCATAAGGAGTTCTGCAGAAGTTCTGCTTAACTGGTAGTCCCAGGAAAATTGCTAAACAGCTACCTTTCCCCCTACAGAGGAGCACTACAGAGGAGGCCAGCCTGACTGCACAGCAAGACCCTGCCTCTAAAACAAAACAAAAAAGTATCATGGAAAAAATTTAAAATTCCTTTCTAAAATCCAAATAAAATATAACTACCAGGTTTCCTTATTTTATTATTAAATAAATTTAAAGGAGAAGGAAGATCTGAAATTACATTGACCTGATTATTTTTAATGAAATTGTGCTGGCTTCTTATAGCTACTGTTTTCTAATCACTTATGAACTATCCATTAAGAAATCCCTGCTGAAATTTATTAGGGATCAGGATAAAGCTTACTCACCTATACTTTCTAGCATGGATTTTCTATGGTAGACTAGATTTTTTTAGGGTCCCTAAATCCCTCTTTATATTAGAATAACAGTGGTGACTTTTGCATATCCTTTGTGGTGCAGCAATTACTACCCACTCAGCTGAGCAACTAGGAGCTCCTGATGTCTCACGTATCTTGGACTTCAAGCACAAAGGTATTTTTTATTCCACTTGCTCCAATTTGACTTTTCCCGTCCCTTGATAAAAATGAGGAACAGAAGTAAGTTACTTTTTATGTCCGTCATTTGTTCATGTTACATCATCCACTTCGAATAGCTGAATCCTTTTCTCCCACTGACTGATAGTAGGAAGTTCAAGCTGCTTCTTATTTTTGTAGTTTTCCTTTTTCCTCCCAAATTCTCCAGCCCACCACTGCCCCTCATTTCCAGGAACATTTGGAAAGTCCACGTTGCGGATGCTGTGCCAGCCTGTTTTGACAGGAACTATCAAAGCCGGGGATGTATGTGTGACAGAAAATACTAACAGTGTTTGAGAATCTTTATCTCATGTCCTTAGGTATGCCTGGCTTCATAGACAACTTAATTTTTAAACCTGGGTTCCCTGACTTAACAGGAGAGGGCAACATCTTCACCTACTGACTTTGCACATTTTTCTGGGGATACTTTTCATGTTGGTCACTAATGGGGAAGGAGGAGGACCAAACATCTTATAATTAACCTCCCACAAGAACAGCTTGTTCTTCAAATTCAGAAGCCAAGAAACTTGAATAGAATCAGTTTAGAGGACTGGGTGGTTGTTTTGTTGTAAATTCAAGTGGAGCAATTCTTATTCAGTGATGACTAAAACCCCCGTCTAACTTTATTTGCATCACATTCACTGGCACAAATTGCTTGGTGATGAAAATAAAAGAGCCTGTGTAGAAGTCTGGGAATAAAAACAACAGACACACAAAGGGTGCAGGGGAAAAGGAAGGACAAAGAGGGGTAAATGGAGGAGGGGAAAGGAGGTGGGAGAAAGTAGCTCTAGTCAGGACAGTGTTCGCATTGGCCCTGAAAGACTACATAACTTGATTTAACCCTACCCAGTGTGTCCAGCATGCCACCATGAGCAACTGCATTCTTCTTTCAATCACAATAAAAAATATTCTTTAAATAAGGGAAATTGTGTTCTTCACATACTTGTTGTAGTATATATTTTATATACTGTCCGGAGACAGTTCATCTTCATTCAGTGCAGCCCTTTAGGGAATCTAAAAGGATGGACAGACACGCGGGGCAGACCTGGAGCCACAGAGAACCTTGCTTGCTTGGAGCACACCATAGTTAAGGAAGAGCCCGCAGTCATGGCCTCCTAACCCACGTTCAGTTTTCTTTCCCTCTACTCCACTCAGCCATGCAGAATCGTGCATTAATTTCTTTTAATATGCACTCATGTTTAAATTGGATTGGGTGAGAATGGAAATAATTGCCTCTAGGAAAGCTCAAGAGAAAGTTTTGGGGCATTTGGAAGACTACGCAGAAAGCCAGGATATTTTAAGTAAGCATTGGGCACAGTAACTTGTCCAAACATAGTCAGTTTGCCTCCCGGAAAACTCAATGTTGGCTTTTCTTTTGGTGTTCAGCACAGAAACTCCTTCAGGCCGAGTTCTGAAGGTCTCTCCAGGTGCTCTGGATTCTGGCTAACATCCTCAGCCATCCTTTCTTTAACGGTGCTAGGATTTCCACTAGGGAAAGGCCAAAGCAGGCAGGGGTTTTCTTCCTAATCCTCTAACCTGTAACGAATGTGCAAGAGGCTCAAGACACACAGGGAAACACCTAAAGCTCAAGCTGCTCAAGAGTTTTAGTCTCCTTTACACATATCAGCCTTTTGTACCAATAACAATATGGCTGAAGGAAAGAAAAAAGTTATTCCAACTCACTAAAAATTTGGAGATTCCTTCCTGTTTTAAAGAAAATTTCTGTTCCCCAGAATCACTACTACAAATCTTTGCAAGTGTCTCTCACATCCAATGACAGGTAGATTGGGTCTAAAAAACTGGAGGGACTCATCCCGGCACCACTTGATAATACTGGGAGGGAACAGCCATTCTGTTGAGCGGAAGTTGCCATGTGAGTTTAAAGAGAGAGACTAGAAGACAAGACTTTGGGGGCATATTTTATCAAGGAAAGCAAGAGGGTTGTGGCACAAGTGTTGCTACTGAAGTTTCTAAGAACTAAAAAGAACCAGGAAAGATTCGTTTTGGAGATGTCCACCGAGAATGCAGCCTGATTCAGGCAGTAAGGAAAAAGACAGCATGGAACATCAGGCACCAGAGCTAGCCTCAGAAGAGTTTGCAGCTTTCAGAGTCTGGGAAACAGCAGCCCGAGCAGCTGGTGCAGCAGTGAGATACTGCCCCCAAGTGGCTTGTGGGCTGGGGACTTCAATGGTTCCCATGCCAGAGATAGAAAAGAACTGGGCAGGGCACAGGGCCTATAATTTCAGCACTGAGGAGGCTGAGGCAGGAGGATTGCCACGAGTTTAACGCCAGCCTGGGCTACACAGTAAGTTGAAGGACAGTCTAAACTACATTAAAAAAAAAGGAGAAAATTAATTGGGAGAACTGTAAATCCTGCAGTCCTACAGATGGCACCCGCGCCAGCAGATTTATGTGCTGATATTAGCATGGCGCCCATGTGGTGGTGGTCTGGGCAGATCCATCCCCTTATTCTTCCTCCTGCACACCAGCTCCCCTTCCTTCAGGATCTCTGGTTTCCAGCTTCCCAGAGCCCATCCGCACAGCATTTATGACATAGTTTGCAATCACCATGGGCGAGCAATAGGCACAGTCCTGGTCCTTGCATGCTACTCATTAAAAGTATGGTTTGTGTTTTCTTCTGGGACAGTCAAGGACATAAAGGCATTTTTTTTTTAGGTACTGGGATTCTAACTCCAGACCTTGCGCTTGCCAGGCAGGCGCGGAACCACTGAGCCATTTCCCCAGCCCACAAAAGGCAATTTTTGTTATAAAATAACTTCACTTGGGCCTGTGTCTGCCCAGTATATAATTAAAAGCAGAACAAACATTGACCTTTACTCTGTATCCTTTGTTACTATAAATCTATTACATAGGGGTATAATGATCATTTGGGGAGTCTTTGTATAGAAGCTGGCTTCACAGCTTTTAATAGCCTTGAATTTACATCCTCACATGCTCCTTCAAGACTGAGGACTTCAAGATACAAGGCTTATAGGAGCATTCTGTTACACCCAAAAGTCTCCAGCTGCTTTCCTCTGAATTCCAGCAAAGGGAGAGAACCATAGTGATGATCTTCTCCTAGAAATTAAACCATCCCTCAGCCATAAAGATTCTAGGACAATGACACAAGGACTGAGATGATGATCAACCAGACCTTGGCCCACTAGCTAGCCCCTGAAAACTGGACTCCTGCCTTTGTGGGTGGGCCAGTGTGGTCCCCAAAACAGAGAGCGCCCCTCTGGCTGAGCATGGCTGGGCCACTGGCCCAGGTTGCCTCACACAACAGCAATCAAGGTATCAACAAATGTGTGCTGGGAGAGGGTCCATTTCCAAGCTCACTCATATGACTATTGTAGGCTGTAACTGCTTGTGACCTGTGGGACTGAGAGCCTCAGTCACTTCCTGGCTAGGTGGCCAGAGGTTTTCTATCGTGGCACATGACATGACAGTTTGCTTCATCAGAGAAAGCAAATGGGACAATCAAGGAGGGAATGTGTAAACAAGATGCAAGTCACAGTCTTTTGAAATCTAACACTAGAAATTATATACTCTAACTCTTGCCTTATTCTATTCATTAGAATGTGAAAATCATTTGACATTTAAAAATATATGAGGAAAAAGCATACTCCAAAATAACCATAGTTAAAAAAGAGATAAAAAGGAACACCAAGGAATATGTGAAGATGAATGAAAAAAGGATTATGTCAAAACTTATGAAATACAGCTACAGCGGTGCCTACCCACAGGGAAATGTATAGTTATAAAGACCTATCTTAAAAAGAAGCAAGATTTCAAGTCAATCAAACCTTAAGACAACAGAAGAAAAACTTAAAGAAAGCAGAAGGCATAAAAAAGAAATATTAGAGTAGAAATATGAAATAAGAAATAGACTGGGCTGGGGATTTATCTCAGTGGTTCCAACGCCTGTCTTGCAAGCGCAAGGGCCTGGGTTCAATCCCCAGTAACCATATACCATACTGGGTGTGGAGACTCACGCCCAGCAGCAATCAGTACCACATACCACAGTGCCGGGTGTGGTGGCTCACGCCTGTAATCCCAGCACTCGGGAGGCAGAGGCAGGAGGATTGCTGTGATGTGAGTTGGAGGCTGAGCTCAGGGCCAGCCTGAACTACAAAGTGAGACCCTGTCTCAAAAAACCTAAAAAAAAAAAAAAAAACGAAAGAAATAAGAAATAGACATACAATAGATGACATCAATAAAACCCAATTTTATTTTTTTGAAAATAAAATTAGCAAAACTTTAGCTAGGCTGACCAAAAGAAGAAAAAGTTTTAAACTTCTGGAATTAAAAATGATAGATGGAATATCACTATTATCCTTCCACAATAAAATAGTTATAAGGAAAATGTATGCAAAACATATAGAATTTATATTTTTTTAAAAACTCTGCAGGTCCAATATGGCTGACTAGAAGAGGAATCACATCAGAAGATTCACTGAAGCCATAAGTACTCTGTGGAAGGAGAAGGCGTCATACCTTGAAATAGAAAATTAATTGGAAAGACAATATATGTAGATCAAACAGAATATCTGAGTTATTGAACAGAATAAGCATGTACCACCACATCCAACTCTAGAACATTTATCTTTGAAAAACCAAACACTGCACGACTCAAAAGCTCAGATAAACACTAACAATCACAGTGGGTGATCTCCATACCCCACTTCTGCAAAAAGAGATCAACTAAAAAAATCAATGGATATCACAGCTGACCACACATGTGGATATACAGACTTAATAAATATCTATAGAATGTTCTATCCTATTACAGCAAAATACACATTCTTCTCAGCAGCATACAGACCACATACAAAATCTGCTTAAATAAATATAAAAGCATTGAAATTGACCCATGCTTACTATCACATTATTGTGTAGTGGAACTAGGAATCAATCACAGAAGAAATCACAGAAAATTTAGAGATGGCTGGAAGCATAAAAACGTATTCCTAAATAACTAGTATGTCACAGAAGAAATCAAGGAAGATATCAGACAATTTCTGGAAGCAAACAAGAAAGCCAGTACTATACACCAGAACCGATGGGACATCATGAAAGCTACCCTAAGTGGAGAGCTTACTGTCATCAATGTTCACATTAAAAATAACAGAGCAAGCTCGAATAAATAATGAGAAACCTCCAGATACTCAGAAAATCACAGTAATCCACAATAATAAACTGAAATTAAAGAGGAAAATCATAAAGAGCAGAGCAGCAATTAATGAAGTTGAGACTAAAAAATGGTACAAAGAATCAACAAATCAGAGAGCTGGTTCTTTGAAAGAATAAAATAGATAAACACTTAGCCAAACTAAACAAGAGAAAAAGACAGAAAAAACTCACATTAATGCAATTAGAAATGAAAAATGTGAAATTGTAGTAGACACCATTGGAATCCAGAAGATAGTGAGTGCTATGAAAAATTGTATGCCAACAAATTGGGCAATCCTGAAGAAAAGGACGAATTCCTAGACTCGTACAAATTATCAAAACTAAATCAAGAAGACATAAAAATTTTAACAACCTAATAACAAGCAAAGAAATTGAAGCAGTAATTTAAAAAACCTATACACTAAAAGAAGTCTAGGACATGATAGATTCACTGTTAAATTCTATAAAATTTTTAAGGACCTTATGCCATTAATACTCCTTGAACTCTTCAATGAAACTGAAAGGAAAGTTGTGCTTCTAAACTCCTTTTAGGGAGTCAGCAGCACTCTGGTCCCCAAACCAGACAAAGATTCAACTAAAGAAGAAAGCCACAGGCCAATCTCTGTAATGTACATAGATCCAAAAATCCTTGATGAGATATTGGCAAATAGAATGTAATGAACCAAAATGATCATACATCACAATGAGATAGTTTTATCAGGGATTTCCAAGATGGTTCAACACATGCAAATCAATAAACGTAATACATGACATAAAGAGAAGCAAGAGTAAAAAAATCACAAGATCACATCAAGAAATGCAAAAAAAGCTTTTAACAAAACCCTTTCATGATAAAAATGTTGAAGAAAGAAGCATAGGTGGACCTCAATCTGATAAAAGCTATTTATGACAAACCAATGGCCAACATCATAATAAATGGGAGAAAAAATTGAAAGCTTTCCTTCTAAAATCAGGAACAATGCCAAGATGTCCACTATCAATACTTCTGTTCAAAATAGTACTCAAAACACAAGCTAAGGCAAGCAGGCAAGAGAAAGATCTAAAAGAGATGTATAAAAAATGAGGAAGTCAAATTACTATTGCAGATGACATGATATTATACATAAAAACTCGAAGAATTTTGTCAAAAAAACCTCTTAGAGGGCCGGGGATTTAGCTCAGTGGTTCCAGCGCCTGTCTTGCACGCGCAAGGACCCGGGTTTGATCCCCCAATGACCACATACCACAGTGCCGAGCGTGATGGCTCATGCCTGTAATCCCAGCACTCAGGAAGCAGAGGCAGGAGGATTGCTGTGATGTGAGTTTGAGGCTGAGCTCAGGGCCGGCCTGAACTACAAAGCGAGACCCTGTCTCAAAAAAAAACAAAAACAAAAACAAAAAAACCTCTTAGAACTAATAACTGATTGCAGCCTTGTGACATGACACAAAATCAACACACAGAAATCAATAACCTCATATACACCAACAGAGTGAGTACATGAGTACACGAACTCACTGAAAAATAAAGTAGGAAAACAATACCATTCACAATGGCATCAGAAAATTAAATATGTATGAATTAACTTAACCAAAGAAATTTAAGTCCTGTACAAAGAAAACTACAGTACTCTGAAAAAGGAGATCAAAGAGAACATCAGAATATGGAAAGATGTCCCTGTCCTGGGTAGGTAGAATTAATATTGTCAAAATGGTCACACTTGCAAAACTGAGAACATAGATTCAACAGAACCCCAATTTAAATACGAATAGCATTCCTCACAATGTTAGAGAAAACAGTCTTAAAATTTATATGGAATCAGAAGAAACTCAGAATAACTAAAATAGTCCTTGGCAACAAGAGTAAATCTAAAGGTATCGTAATACCTGGTTTCAAGCTATACTATGAAGCAACAATGATTAAAAATGACATGGTATTGACACAAAAACTGACATATGGATCAGTGGAATAGAACAGAGGACGTAGAAATGTTCCCCAAAACATTCAGCTAACTGATCTTCATTAAACAGGCCAAAAATTTACAGTGGATGAAAGCCAGCCTTTTATACTAATAGAAGGAAAATTGCTGGAAAACTGGCTATATGCAGAAGATTGAACCTGGACTGATATCTCTCACTGTAAACTAAGCTAAAATCAAAATAGATCAAATATCTACAACATAAAACAGAAACAATGAGCCTACTAAGTGAAAAAATAGTGGAAGCTCTTGAAGTTTTGGTTATAGGCAAAAATTTTCTGGACAGAAATACAGTTGCACAAGAAATAGCAGTAAGAGTCAACAAATAGGATTATATCAAATTATAAAGCTTCTGCATAGCAAAGGAAACAACCAGCGAAGTGAAAAGACAACCTACAAAATGGAGGGACAGCTACTCCTGAGTTACAGGACTAATATCTAGACTATATAATGAATCCCCAAACATTAGATCATCCAAATTAAAAGACCCAGTCAAAAGATAGGCAAGCAAAGTGAATTGACACTTCTCAAAAGAAGTAAAAAATGTCCAATAAATACATGGAAAAATGTTCCATATCATTAACCATTAAAGGAATGCAAATTAAAGCAAAGGTTAAATTTCATTTCATACCAGAAAGAATGACAAACACTGTCATGGGTGTAGTAGAAAATGAACCCTTCTGCATTGTTGGTGGAAATGCAAACTAGTATAATCATTATCAAAATCAGTAGGGAAATTTTTCAAAGAACTAAAAAGCAAAATTCCATTTGGCTCAGTTTTCCCCTTCAAGGTATCTTCCCAAAAGAGCTAAATATATCATATTACAGTGATATATGTATAGTATATTAATATTTAGAGAAGCACAATTCATAATAGCTAAATCCTGGAAACAGCCTGTATATCCATCAGCAGATGAATGGATACAAAATGTTACCTTTGCATAATGAAGTACTATTAAGCTATGAAGAAAAATGAATTCATTCTACTTGAAAGAAAATGGATATTCCTAGAAAATATAATATTAAGTGAAATAAGTCAGGCACACAAGCTTAAATACTATATGATATCTTTCATCTGAATAAGGCATAGTGAAATAAAGAATACAATAAGGGGGTGATAGAAGAAAACATGAAAGTAGCCCTTTTATAAGTAGGAAGGGGTCCAAAGGGAGTGGGGAAGATGAGAAGAAAAGATTTAAAATGTGTCACATAAACGTACAAAACACCCACAATGCATGTAAACACTGTGTGCTGTAATGTGAACTAAAGATAATAATAATAGCAATTAAAATGGGAAAGGGGAGTCCAAAGACAAAGGAAGGGAAATGGCTAGAGAAAAGGAATTTTAAAAAAGTAATGTTTTGTGTACATATACCTAGTTCCTAAGATGAATGTGAATTTTATACATTCCAAACACATACATGTACTTGTATTTAAATTTTAAATAAAAATTTAAAAAACATAAAAATTCTACATGAATATAACTGATAAATTCCTAGAAAAATGTAAATCAAGTGACTGAAGAAATAAGAACTGTGACTAGATGTATGACAGACACTGAAATAGTTATTAAAAAATAGTAAAATGTACAACCCCAAAAAGCAAAGCAGAAAAAAATGCTTCACGATAGATTTTTACCAAATATCTAAAAAATCATTAATATCAATGTTTCCAAAATTCTACTTTTAAAAATAGAAGAGACAGGATTATTTTCTAACACATTCTATGAAACTAGCATTACCTTGTTATCTGAAGAAAAGCACCACAAGAATACTACACCCCCATATCTCTCATGGATATGTGTATAAAAATTGTCAACAAAAAACTAATAGATTCTGGTCATATATAACAATTATAACAATTATAACAAAAAAGAATGAAGTTTTTCCTTTGAAGAATATAAATCATTGGTTAAAAGAAATCTTAATAAATCAGAAAAAATCCCATGTCATGAAGCAGAAACCTGGATACTGTTTACACAGTAATACTCCACTCATGGATCTGCAGATTCAGTGAAATCCCTATTAGAATCCCATTTTCTTGTAAAAATTGATGAACTGATTATTAAATTCATGTGGAACTGCAAGGAACCCAAGATAGGCAAAAAAAAACTTGAAAAAGAAAAACAAAGTAGGAAGACTTATACTTCCAGATTTCAAATTTTACTATAAATAAGCAAAATAATGTGTTGTAGGCATAAAGGTAGACATACAGACCAATAGAACTCCAGAAATAAACACACATATCTATTGTCATTCAATTTGCAGTTAAAGGTGCCAAGACCTATGGGGAAAAATAGTCTTTTCAATGAAAGTATTGGAATGGCTTGATAGTCACATGGAAAATAATTAATTTGGACCCTTAGCTCACATCATTTACAAAAAATAAACTTAAAGTGGATCAAAGTTCAAAATATAAAAACCAAAACTATAAAGCTCTTAGAAGAAAATAGAGTTAAATATTCATAGTCATAAATTTAGTAAGGATATTTGGTGATAAGACTAAACACATGAGCATCAAAAGAAAAAGAAAAATAGACCTGATTTCATCAGATGGAACACTTTTGTGTTTCAAAAGACACTATCAAGAGAATTAAAAGATAACCCACAGAATGGAAGAAAATATTCCCAACTTGTAGGGCACACTCTGAACAAGGAGCTCAGCTTAGCCTATGCATAAGAGAACAGAGGCCACTCTTGGACATATGGGGGAGGGGTCCAGTCAGTCACTGTCTCAGTCCTGGCTTTGTAGCTCCACAGAATGGGCTCTAGAGGTGGTACTGTCCCCAGGAAATGACTGTGTCTGTGGTAGGTTTCAGTCTTATGGGGCACCGATTTTCCTGGACTCAGTGACTACTGGTTCAAGACAGGGCTGAAGAGTTTTAGGCTTCACTGAAAGAGAAAAGGTCTGGGAGTAAATGTAATCAGAGATGTCCTTGTGATCTTGAAAATTACGTCAGTCAGTTGTTTTTATCTTGGTGTCCTCCATCTTGAAGGCGCATGAGATAAGGAAGGTAAACTTGAAGCTAATCAACTTTGTTGTGACAGTATGTAGACAGATATCTCTTGAATGACAAATATGCCTATGTGCACAGCTAAGAAAAAACTGACTCGAAGCTTTACAAAATGAGAGTCAAGCTTTGTTCTGTGTTTAGTTATCTTTCTGAAGGCCCAGATTCTGAAGAATCTTGGGTTTTGCCCCAACAACATTTTAAATTATATTTTTAATGAGTAATAAGTTAAAAACTCAGGAATTTGTCCCTTGTCCCACAGCATCTGTCAGATGAGAAATGATGGAGTTCAGGACTGTGAGGAAGGTTGGAGCTTCCTAAGTCTTGACAGGGGAGGGATCATCATTATCTCCACATAATATACAGAGATTAACTAAATTGGACCAAGATCAAAACTAGTACATTTTCAGGATTCAATTATATCATTTTTATTTCAAAAAACATTTCAGTTTTCATACATCAATGCTAAGCAACCTTCTTTTTTCTTTTTGGCAGAAGAGTTAATTTGGGAAAGATTAGCCTGTTTACTACATTTTTTTTTCCCACCAAACAAACTAAAAATGGTATTATTGAATCACAAAGGGAGAAAAATGTGCATGCATACAATTTATATTACAAACTTTATTGAACAGAAGAATGTCAGTAAGAAAATTAGTTCAGTTTACAGTTACTAAAATACTAGTAACTATTTGAATTTTAGGAGTTCAGCAGAGAATAACATTTTAACATTGTACGTTCAATTGCACTGTACTTCAGAATCCACAAAATTTATACACAGTCTTCTTTGTTTCTCAGAAAATAACTTTTGAACTAGTTGTCATGCTATCCCATTTTCAGGAAAGAAAAACTAGCACCTAAGAGGGGCAGAGATTTGTCCAAGGTTGCCCAAGTTTAAGTGCAAAATTGAACTAAGATTGGTTCGTTTCATTTGATGCAACATATACTGAATGTACTGGTCAAGATACCTTTGGCTGACAGTAAAACATACTAGAGTAACATTAATTTAAACAGCAGATACATATAATTTCAAAATTCTGTGTGGAATGTGACCAAGCTATGTGGGGTGCTATATTTATCAGTGAATTCATCCACTGATGAATCTAATAGGTAAAGTCACTGTTGGTCGTACAGGTAGCACATCTGAGGCTGTGAGGCCACTACTACTCCATCCACCTGAATTTAAGCAGTACTCCAAGGGCCAATCCTACTCCCACTGTCCTAGAAGAGGCAGAAATCACAAAGACTCAGCAAATCCCTGAAGATCCAGCTCAGAGCACATGTGTTTTAGATCCTATCACTTGACCTATAGTAACATACCACCCCGAACTTCATTAACAATTCATATATAGGGACTGCGTTTCATGTATGTCATTAAAACAGAGTGAACTGTGGGGAGCCAGGCATCCTGGATCCCCTGAAATGACTCAGCCTTCTGTCAATCCTTTCTGTTAGTCACATCAAGAGAAATCCACTGAGAAGCATTGTGGGCAGGGCATACATGTCTCAAATCTAAAAGCCTGATTGTCTTTCTCTTCCTAGTCTCCCATTCATATCACCTCTTTCTTTCTGTTGGCATGAGCTCACACTCGCTGAGTACACCTTCTTGTTAATTCTGATTTTTTTTTTTTTTTACCATGGAGTGATTCTGACAACTTTTTGGTTCCATGTACACGAGAATCTAGAGGGAATTTCTCAGACTCATCATCTGTGGTCTCATGAGGAGGTGGGGCCGCTTGGGTGGTGCATTGTGAGTGTACAGTATTGTGTTTCAGCCGTGAGAAAGTGACTAAGACGCCTTCTGTTCTGAGAAATCTCGAGACAGGTAGCTCCATTCTGGACACAACAGTGTCACAAAATCATAAAGAGTCTAGGTAGAAAGACTATCCTGCTTGGCTACAAGGATGTCTGCTTTCTGTAGCCTCAGTCATATGACGCTTCTGTAGCTTCATGCTTGAAAAGAGAGCTTAGTACCACAAAGCAATGCTTCAGTATTTTCTCTTATAACAAGAAAATAGTCCTAGAATCCCTTTTTCATTTCATTGAGTCATGAAGCTCAGGAAGTTACAGGAAAGCTGGAAAAGGACCTAGCAAGAAGTGCGGGGTTGCCATGTCTGTGCTGACCACTTATGAGTCATACTCTAGGGCTGGCGGATGGTCAGTGAGGTCAAAGGGCTTTCACTGTGTGACTCAGCAAAGCTGGGCTCCGTTAGCAGACACATTAGGTACATGGTGATGACCATGTACACAGCCAGCCATTTGGGGGTTCTGGGTGTGACCTCCTGGAGCGACTCCAGAGAAGAGAAAGGAGAGCACCAGTTCAGTTCATTGAGCTGGGTCTTCTAAGGATGGAGTAGAGGGCTAGTGAGACAGGGCTTAGGTGGAATGAAGCAAAGGAGGGGCATGAGAGTGAGTGAATAATGGCTGCGTGTGCGGCGGCCATACCTCGCAGGTGGGGCAGCTATGCCCTGACCTAGCATGGCAGGCATTGTTCCTAGGGTGCAGGCTGCTGGGAATCAGCCATTCTGGGAACTCAGCGGGGGAGCGGGGCAGTGGGGGTGGGG
>PVIR01027115.1:0-23225 GCA_004026965.1 Petromus typicus
CGGTAACCACATAACAATACTGGGTGTGGAGACTCACGCCCAGCAGCAACCAGTACCACATACCACAGTGCCGGGCGTGGTGGCTCACGCCTGTAATCCCAGCACTCGGGAGGCAGAGGCAGGAGGATTGCTGTGATATGAGTTTGAGGCTGAGCTCAGGGCCAGCCTGAACCACAAAGCAAGACCCTGTCTCCAAAAACCTAAAAAAAAAAAAAAAAAAAAAAAAAAAAAAAAAAAAAAAAAAAAGTATCAGAGCAGGGTGTGGAGCTCAGTGGTACAGCATCTATCTACTATGTGAAAGGCACCAAGTTCAAATCTAGTATCATAAATAAGAAACTACATTAGGGGAGTGGAGAGGAATTCAAAAGAAAAACTCCCAATGTGGATAGTGGCATTTTATCTGAACTTGAAGGAATAAGCTGAATTTTCATAGAAAATCCAGTTTAACACTAAGCAGTAAAGAAGAGAGAGGAGAATACCTCAGAGTCTACCCTACTTTAGCCCACACTGCATACAAGTATAAATTTGCATTTTAATGAGCAGAAGAAAATAACTGATGCCAAACTATAGCACCTTCCAGAGGCAAATTTCAATCCAGGGAAACAGAATTGAAGCAAGGAAAATGCAAATCAGTGCAGAAGATGCACCGCAGGTTTACAGCCCGTATGTTCACACGGCTGAGCTGGGAGGTGGGGCCAGCCAGGGACTTGTGTTCGTAGTTCTGTCTCATCTTCTGTTGTGCAACGAAACCAAACTATTTCATTTTGAAACTCACTGCATATCCAGAAGAAGGCACAGATCACAGATCCATATTTGCAGTTGACATTTGATGGAGTTGAGGTAACAATGTCTGCTTTAGTGAGAACTTGAGTTTATAGCTGCACATGAAGTTAAACAGCCCATTAACTTGAACAACAACCAAAAAGACTTCATTAATTTTAATTTCAGATAGATATCAGTAAAATCTTCTTCCTGAAGAGAAAAACTCATTGTTACAAAGGAAACAAAAAGATTGAACCTTTGAAAAAGTTGATCTGTGATAAGCAGCTGGAATTCATAAAGCCTGGTTTTTCATTTAATGCTTGGAAAGAATCTAGCATAAATTAAGAAAAACAATACAATTAGCTTATTATTTTTTATTTTGATACTATTCTAATATGATACTTATTATTGGGTCCAACAATTTTAAAAACCATTTGTAGTGATCCAATATTTTTTATTTTGACTTTTTAAAAAGTTAAACAAAATCTTTTTAAGAAGATTTATATGAGATTAAGGTGATTTCCAAATATTATTTTGATAATATATACTGTGGTGCTTTATAACAGAATGATGTGAAAATGTAAAATAAATTCCACTGGCCAAAGAAAGTTATATTTTCTCACATAATTTTAAGTGGCTAAGGATGTAACCAGGGCTCAGAAGGAGAAAATCACTAGACTGTTTGTGGACAACCTTAAATAGGATAGTTTTAAATCCTAAAATCTACATGCAAAGAACTGGTAATGTTCTAACCACAACATGGCAATATATTTTAAAATTCCACTTGTAGATAAAATCCTTCTATGTCTAACCAAAGACAATTGGGTATTGACAAGAACATTCTACTTGTATTGGCTCTAGAAAAAACAAGAAAGAACTTCCTATCAAAATTTCTTATAAAAAGAACACCGTCCCCAACTCATCTGAGCTATTCTAAGCGAATATAACATTCAGGACACTGAGTGTTCTAGGTGGTCCAATAGATGCATGTGTGTGTACATAAATGTTGTGGAAACTTGGGGATCAAGTGTGTGCAGAGGTGTGGAGTGTGTGAATGTACATAGGTGTGGGGTGACTTACTAAGACTGTTGACTCACGCTCCAGTTTTCTTTATGTAAACATCATCACCACTTCCCTGAAGTTGCCATAGGACTGGCTTGGACAGGGCCCTGGTTAGGAGTGAAGGATGCTACTATTGGATGGAGGCATTTACTTGCATGGAGGACAGTTTGCTGCATCTCTCCTGGGCTCTGCCTGGAGCAGGGCACTCATTGCCCTACCATTCCAAAGGCTGCCGTGGAACACAGCTCCCAGGGATAAGGTGGACCTGCACCATGAGTTCAAATGCCAGTTCTGGGCAGAGAGCCCCTGAGCCTTCAGGACGTCCCTGCTGCCCAGAGAACAGCGTGTGAGGAACAGACTAGCACCAGCACACTTTCCAGGCATGGAAATGGGTCCGTGTTGGACCCTTCAGCCTCTGTGAGGTCAAGACCACAGCTATGTGACCCACTGGGGCAAGCGCAGCAGAAGATCCTGCCTGCGCTGCTGACCACACTGCTCTCAGAGGAGGCCCTGGGCTGCTGTGAGCCACTGAATGCAGGTGGTCTGTGTGTGGCAGATCGCTTTTGTGTTTGTGTGCAAGATCAATCTATGTAAATTATATTGTGCACACATGATGGATGTCTATTTCTCAGTCACTTCTATTATTTAGTAGTAATAATAAAGACTCAGTAAGGAACAGCTAAGAAGTAGGAGACCAAGTGAGGAAAGAGAGCTAGTTTTCCTCCTGTAATTAAGGAAATCCAGATGTTCACTGAAATTTTCCTTATTTCTATCAAGAAGAATTGAGCAAATGGCTAGATTAAAGAGATCTTTAAAAATGGACCTGCAGAAATCATTCCTCTGTATTGCACACAAACGTTGAAACCAGACTGTGAGACAGGGAGATCAGGGTCTCTGTTCTGTTCTCCTCTGTGCTGATTCAGTCCAGACTGTGCTGTTCAACCTAAGCCAGATGCTATCGATACCTCCTCGGGGCAGGAAAGCCGGTGCCCATTGCCTGTGGGACTCTGGGGTCGCCTTACTCCCTGGAGGCCCCACTGAGAGCAGTCCAGCCAACTCACACGAGCTGCAGGGCAGCATCCACCAGTGCGTCTCTGACAAGTCGTTAGGTGGAAAAAGTTATAAGAACTTTCTACATTACTTCCTCTGAGCACAAAGTTTGTCTTACAAGCAAACAAATCAGAGTTCCCGCTGATTATAGCCTGTGGCTAGAAAGGATAGGATTGGCTCAAGTGGAAAGGTTTTAATTAAAGGAGAAACTTAAATGGAAACTGTGGATTAATTTTCAGTTCTCGCCATAATAAATGAGCAAAAATGCAGTAGCTTAAAATAACTCAGATTTCCTACCTTGCATTTGTAGAGGTCAGAAGTTCGGGCCAAAATCAGGCCACATCAGGCTGTGGGCCTGGCGGGCTCCTTTCTTGAGACTTGAGGGGAAAGTGTCTCCTCGCTCATCCCAAGGCTGCCAGAATACAGTTTCCGGTGTGGTCAGGCTGAGGTCCCCTCGTCCCTCTTGCTGTCACCTTTGCTCCTAGCACCTCTCTCCAAAGCCTGCACTGTCCATTTGTCCATTTGTCTCAGAACCAGCAGTGTCCACGGAGTCTTCTTACACGAGTGTCTGATTAGGCCCCAATCTTTCTGTTCTGATGATAAGAACCTATGCAAGTGTTCCGGGCCCACTCAGATAACCCAGGGGGATTTTATTATTTCATGGTATGTAACCTTAATCAAATCTGTAATCTTTTGCCCTGTAAAGTGACATATTCACAGCTGCAGGGTTAGGATGTGGACACCTTTGGGGTTACCATTCAACCTGCCAAAATCTACAAAAGTGTAGGCAAGGATTGGACATTAAGGCTGTTAGAGTCTTGAGCACCTGGGTCATTTCTGGGGGCCGAGTTCAAGGAAGGGGCAGGAGAAGAAATCTGTGTGCTTGGCACTTTGTAGGTATGCTCCTTCTGAGCAAGACTGAGGTACATAAGTTGACTTTGTTTTTGTAATTTTAGTAATAAAATTTAGTAATAAATTCTATTACTAAATTTCACATCATTCTAATAATTTAGTAATTTATTACTAAATTATTTTTAAACTACCTTGTACTGCTGGGAAACTGCTTTGCACATGAATGCTCTGTGTTATCCTTGAGAGACTGGCTGCTGAGGGGCGTGGCCTCTTCCTGCAGTGACCAACTCGAGACCCCTCAGTGCCTCTCCCGACTCCCATGCACTCTCTCCCCTGTCCAGTGGATACAGGTGGCCGCGGTGCTCTGATGGCAGGAAAGGATGAATGCCCCGTCCTGCAGGCTGTCATGGGGTCTGTCAGAGGCAGGTGAATACAAAAGAGGCCTGATGAAATGTGAAATCTCCATTGACCTCGATCCCTGTAGCCTAGTATAAATGTTCACACCAGCTGCTTGTCCTTCCCAAGTTTTTGGTCGTCGGCCCAATGGTACTCTCACCAGGTATGCCCCGCCCCGCCCCCAATAGCTCAGTCTTTACAAGACTGACTGGGCACCAAAGCATTGTCAGTGGACCGTGTCCACTGGCCACAGGCTGGTCACCATGTAAGATTTTCAGAGATAGAAGCTTGAGTGTGTGAGAAGCAGGTCCCAACCTGTCGGACTGAGTGGATGGTTTTGAGTGGAGGGAGGTCAAGCTGGAGATCTGCCATCTTTGCCCAGTGAGTAGCAGGTTAAGTGAGGAATGGTGGTAGCAGCTGGGGATGTCGGGAGGGTTTTCAGAAACCAACTTACTGTGGTCCCAGTGTCTCTAACAAGAAGGACACTGCTCCCTGGGGCAGGAGTTCATGGCTACCGTGTCATGTAAGTCTAGGGACCAGTTGCCCACTTTGGGAGTTTAGAACCTAGTTTCTCAGTTTTCTCACAGGTTAGTTGACTTCAGAGGCATCAGCCATGGTAGAACATTACTAATGAGCACATTTATTAAACCTGGATGCCAATTTACTAATTCGCCACTTGGGGATAGGCGCTCTGGCATGAGGATGCTGGTATCCAAGGCAACCTCTCCTGGAACAGCAGAGTTTATGCAGGCTGAGAGCAAGGAAGGGTTTGTGGAGTGCTCTAGTCATATGCATCACCCTCAATGTCTGCAAATGATGCCCTGGTAATTAGGAGACCAAATTGTCCCTTTAGGGGGTTTTCAGGAAAGAGTCCCCCTTGGGTTTCCATCTCTCTGGACTCTCAGCAGGCCTGTCTTGAGAACACATTGCCTTATACACATGGCTGCAATATAGTTGAATAGGTAACAGCTTTTAAATTGGATTATCAACCAGTGTTGCTCCCAATTACTTGCATATCAATAGCAAGCCATTGGGGTAAATTAATTTGATCTGTGGGTAACTCATCCATTATTGATTGTTTACTGGATTTAATTTTGCGAAGTAACTAGAGTGCTTTATTGTAACACTTACAGTACACTGCCGAGCTATTCCCTGTGGAGTTCTCAGACCAGCAGCCTGGGATCACTCAGGACCTTGCCAGAGAGACCCATGCAACGCCCCTGCCATAGCCCTTGGAATCCCAGGGTTTCTAGGGATGGAGTGCGTGCTTCAACAGACCTTCAGGAGAGATGGTGAGAGCTGGGCTCTGATGATTATGCACACACACTCTTGGTTCTGCGTCTGGCTTATTCCACTGTAAGTTGGGTCCCTTTGAGAACATCACTTACCCTCTCTGAGACTCAGGTTCATTGTCTGTAAAATGAGGTAAGTACTGCTTTTTACCGTGCACAGTCCTTATGAGGATTTACTGGATCAACACTTGCACAGAGCTCTAAAGAACAGCTGGCACCCAGAAGCCCCATTTTATGTGTTTGCCATCATCATGCTTCCATTCCAGGGGTGACAGGTGGGGTTAGGGGTGCCTGAGCTCAGCATGAGAGTGGATGGATGACAGGGAGGAGCCGGATGTGGCCTCGGGAAGCATCTTGACCACTTGTCAGTTCCAAGGCCAGGACAACTCCATCCACTAGATTCCTTCATCACAATAGATGTGTTGGCTTTTTTTTTTTTAACTAGAAGAAAAACACATATGGTGTAAAATTTGCCATCTTAACTATACTTGCAGGACCTCTCAAACATTCTTTGCTCCTGACTGAAACTCTAGTCATCATTGCACTGTAAATCCTCACTCCCCTCTCCTCAGGCATTGGCAACCACCAGGCTACCTTCAGTATCTAGGACTTGGACACCTCCTGGTTCTGCCTCTTTTTTTTTTTTTTTTTTTTTGAGACAGGGTCTTGGTTTGTAGTTCAGGCTGGCCCTGAGCTCAGCCTCCAACTCACATCCCAGCAATCCTCCTGCCTCTGTCTCCTGAGTGCTGGGATGACAGGCATGAGCCACCATGCTCGGCACTGTGATATGTGGTACTGATTGCTAGGCATGAGTCTCCATGCCCAGTATTGTATGTGGTTACTGGGGGATCGAACCCGGGTCCTTGCACTTGCAAGACAGGTGCCAGAACCACTGAGCTAAATCCCCAGTCCCTGGTTCTTTCTCTTAGTGAAATCCTACTGCATTTGTCTTTAGTCGCTCGCCTTACTTCATGGAGTACAACATTCATCCACGTTGTAGGTGTGTTACTGCTTGCTTTGTGTTTGAGGTGGACAATATTCCATTGCATGGAAGTATCATGATGAATCCTTTTAAGATCACTGTGTCTTCAGTTGCGCATCTTACCACCACCTGAGTCTCTGGTCCTGGAGGGCCCCAAGAGGGGAAGAACAAGTATAGGCCAGCGATCCATCCAGTGAGAACTGGAATATTTGTACTAGACAGTGAATCTAACATGTAAGGGTGAAGGTAGATTTTGTAATATTTGGGGGGAAAGAATGGATCTACTCTAAATGCTTTGGTTCCAGTCCTAAGTAGAACAACTTGAGAGTGTAGCCAATTTAAACCAAGGCTACAGAGCTTTGAAAGGGCAGGGTTAAAGTCTTTGGCTCCTTTAAACTGTCAACTAGCCAGGTGTGGTGGTGCACACGTATACTTCCAGCACTGTATGTGGTGCAAGAAAATCATAAATTTCTTTTCCCTCACAGCACTACCAGAATTTGTTGTTGATCAATTTCTTATTGAGATCCATTTTCTGAAATAAAAATGGAAACTCAATGTTGTTTTAATTTGCATCTCTCAAGTGACCAACAATGTTGAACATTTTTTGTATATATTTTGCTATTTGTAGTTCTTCATCTAAGAAATGTCTATTCATTTCAGATGCCTGTTTTTAGATTAGGTCTTTAAATTTATGGGGTCTGATTTCTTAGTTATTTTATATATTCTAAATATTAGCTCTTTGTCTGAGGAACAATTGATGAGTTTTTTCCCGGTCTGTGAGTTATCTCTGTTGAGGTTTTATTTCGCTGTGCAAAGCCTTTTAATAAGATGGTCTCAGTTGTTTCTTCATAATATTTACTGTGTAACTGGAGATTTGTTCATAGTCTTTGGCTACACCTGTGTCTTCAAGAGTGCTACCTATTCCCTCTTCCGGCAGAGTTACTGTTTCTGTTTTAATATTTAGATCTTTGCTCTATGTTGCTTTAGCCCAGTGCAGTGAGTAATGCGGGTCTAGATTTAATCTTTGGCATGTGGACAGCCATTTTTTCTAGCACCATTTATTAAAGAGGTTTCTTTCTTTCAGTGAAGGCCCTTCGTCCTTTGTCAAAGACAAGGCAGCAGAGTGTTTGGAGCAGTTTCTGTATCTCCTCGGGTCCGGTTTTGTTTGTTTTCATCTTGTTTTTGCCAGCACCACACTGTTTTTATCACAGTGGCTCTGTTGTGTAATTTCAAGCCAGGGGATGTGATGTCTGTGCTGTGTAGCTGCTTTTGCTATTCTAGGTTTCTTCTGGTTCCACATGAATTTTAGGATTGTTTTCTCTAGCTTTGTGAGGGATGCTATTGGTACCTTGAGCTGGATTCATTAAATCTGTTTAACAGTGTTGGAAGTATAGCCAGTTTCACTGTATTGACTATTTCTAATCAAGAACAAAGGATATCATTCCATTGTCTGATGTCCTCTTTAGTCTCCTTTTCAGAGTACTATACTTTTCTTTTTTTTTTTTATCTTTATTGGTACATTAAATATACATATCATGATTGCACTCCATAATGGGGATTTGTACCAGTATAAGACACAACTTAATTCTTGTTTTTTCCCATAGCCCTACCCACCCTACCACCCCCCCATATACATAAAATTTGTTTCCTTACTTTTTTGTTACAATCTCAACATTTTCCCCCTTCACCCTATTTTACATTGAGCATTTTCTATTTCACAATATATAACATACAATGCTAGGACTCATTTACATCTTAATTTTCTCATACCAGAGAAAAGATGCGATATGTACCTATCTGTGCCCTATTTATTTCACTTATGAGGATATTCTCAAGGTATGTCCATTTAAGTAGAAATGATTCAAACTTATCATTTTTTATGGTAGAGTAATACTCCATTCTGTAGAAGAACCACAGCTTTTTTATCCAGTCTCCAGTTGATGGACATTTGGGTTGTTTCCAAGATGTAGCAATCACAAATTGGGGTGCTATAAACATGGGTGCACATATGTCACTGTGATATGAGTCTTTTAATTCTTGTGTGTATATACCTAGTAGGGCAATGGCCGGGTCAAATGGGACCATCAATCCTAGCTTTTTGAGGATTATCCAAACAGAGTCCTGTACTTTTCAATGTAAAGCTTTTTTACTTCCTTCATTAAAGTGATTCCTAGATATTTCATTTTTTGGATGCTATTGTGAAAGGTGTGGTTTTCCTGATTCTTTTCTCAGTGAGTTTGTCATTTGTCTATAGGAATGTTACTGAGTTTTGAGTGCTGATTTTGTATCCAGCTATGCTTCTGAATTTGGTTATTAAATGTAGAGTTTTTGGTGGAGTTTTTGGGGTAATCGATGTAGAATACCATGCTATCTACAAATAATGATAATTTAACTTCTTTTCTGGCTCATTCCTTTTATTTATTCTCTTGTCTAATTGCCCTGGCTAATGTTTCCAAAACTTCATTAAATAGTCTCCACTGTTGGTGGAAGTGTAGATCAGTTCAAATACTGTAGAAATCAGTGTGGAGATTCCTAAAAATCCCCTAAAATTAAAGTTTCCATTTGATCCAGCTATTCCCTTTCTTGATATCTTCCTGAGAGAGTCCAAAACATCAATCTGTAACTACATGTGCACACCCATGTCTATAGCTGCACAATTTACATTAGCTAAATGTTGGAAACAGCCAAAATGTTCATCAGTGGATGAATGGTTAGAGAATTTGTATTTTTATACAACGGAGTACTACTCTTCCATAAAGGATAAGCTTGAAACATTGATAGCTACATGGATGCACATTAAGACCAAACTCCCAAGTGAAATAAATCACACATGTGCTGTCAGCTGTTGCTTTTGTTTCTTTGGAGTGCATCTGCTTATGCCCTCCAGCAGCAGTGGGTAAAAGAGCCATGATTTAATATTTTTCCCATATTGGATATTTTTCATCGTTTAAATGTCTTCCAATTTAAAAATATGATTTCATTCAATAAAGCGTTCAGGGAACGTTGATTGAGAAGCTACACATGCCAGGCACCAGGCTGAGCCCTGAAGCTGTACAATGAACAAATGTAGGGGTTAAAAGAAGAAAGGAGGGTCAGGATGGCTCAGAAAGTGCTCCACCAGGGCACAGATGAGTGCCAGCACTCTGGGAAGCAGGGCTCCTGTCAGCTACAGGAGTGCAGGGCAAGAACACCAGGTCACAACAAGGCTTGCCCTGACTTTACTTTGCATTTTCCTGCTTCCTAAAGAGGCTGAACACTTTGAGATGCTTATTACTTACATATTTTTTTTCTAGGAATTGTTTGTTTGAATCATTTGCCTGCTTTTTTTTTGTTATTTATGTTTGTTTGCAGTACTATGGATCGAACTCAGGACCTTGCTGTTGGCAGGGAGGCACAGAACTACTGAGCTACATCCCCAACCCTGCCTGTTCTTTTTAATCCAAATATTACTTTTTTTCTATTTGTAATAAACATTTTTTAACTGTATGATATATTAGCCTATGGTCTATCATGCATTTAAAATAGTGTTTTGAGACCAGCCTGAGGATATTCTCAAAAGTCTGTCTCAAAACTAAACAAAGAAAAAAGACTGGTGCAAAAAATTAATGTTGCCTGGTTTATCTTATACAAGAAATATAAAATATAAGTAAATTAAGAGTGAAATAATGAAGACATAGTAGAAAACACGGAGGCAGACTTTTTTTGGGAAGGGTGTCAAATGAAGGAGGAGAAGGTGGAGGGGAGAGGTAAAAATGATCAAGATACAAAAGTCCCAAATGTAGATGTAGCCTTGCATTCAATCCTAGTGGGAGAATAATGATAAAAAGTTAGACAGTGTTTGGGGCCTATATGTGTTTTTTATAAATGGCCCAACTGATCTTGGTTCAATTTTCTCTTGAAATGTTTGTTTTGCTTTATTTTCAGTTTTGACAGTTCTCTTTAAATTAAGTATATTAACTCAGTCTCATATACATTTACTTTTTTTCTGATTATTGCTCATCTTTTAACACTGTTTAAATACTGTTTATGGTCTTCTTGGTCACATAGAAATGTAGACTTATAAGTAGTTTTGTTAATCTTTTCTCTGAAATATTAAATCCCTCCCCTACTAGTTTTTAGAGTGATATATACAGCATATGAGAGGCTTTGTCATTTGATGAGTCTTGACAGGCACATGCCTGCATTCCAATGTGGAAGGTCTCTCTTCCCTGAGAACATGGGCTGTGTTCTCTTCCGGTCCACTGCCCGGCCAGATCTCAGCTCCTCACCATCCTGATTCTCACTACAGAGTAGCTTCATCCTCCTAGACTGACAAGATCCGATCATACACACTCTCGTGTGTCGGTCTCCCGTCCTCAATAGAATGCCTTTGTGTTGCTATGAACAAAGTCACTATGAGTTTTCTTCTTGAGGCCATGTGTTTTCCTTTACTTAGAATAAATGCTAGGAGTGAAATTGCCGCACACAAGGCACATGTTTGACTTTATAAGTTATCAAGTGGTTTTCCAGAGTAGCTGTAAACTTTCCACTCCACCAGCAGGAAATGGGAGTTCCAGTTTTTCTGCATCTCCATCAACACTTCTTTAATCTTTTAATTAATCCTGTACAAACCCCGAGGCCACATAATCTTACTTGATCTTTCTCTGGGGATTTAGCTACTATCTCTATATAACTCATCAAGTAGCCCATAATTACTCCATGGCTGTAAATCCCAGAGTGCTTTTGCTTGTGTTCTTTATCTGGGTCTCCGTTGACTCTCTTGTTTCCTGGATCAGTAGTCACTGGATGTTGGTCATCGTGGGTTCATCATATGCTTCAGCTGCTGTAGTGAAAGCCACATTTCTGTACTGTTTTCCTTCCAAAAGATCCTGGCTATTCTTATACATGATGTTCAGTTTCCTAAAACATTGTTTTTTATAAGCTAAGGAATAATGGAAGAATAGTGAGTGAAATTAAAATGTCACGCTAGCCTCCTAACACATCATAACCCCAATTTTATTTTTTAAAATCTTATTTTTCTTTTTAATTGACACATACAAGTTGTATTTATGAGATACAGTATTACAATTTAATATATTGTCATGATGTAATTATCATCAGATAATTCCCCTTTTTCCACTCTTTACTAGTTGCACAGATGAATGCATTTTATTTAGGCAGGTTTGCACATGTGCATAAGCAGACTCTGATCATTTTCACCTCCTATCACCCCACTCTATGACCCTCCCCTAGTTTCCCACTTGAGGGGTTCAGTCCTATAAGACATTTTGCAAATGTCTGTCCCCATTATCTGTTCTACATTCCTTCTCTGGCCTCACTTTCTTTCCTTTTGTCTAATCCTCACCTCCACTCCATCATTCTTTTAGTTCATTATGAAATACAAAGTATGCTGCTGAGAGCGATATTAACAGTGGGACACTAGAAATGCTCCACCTTCAATCCAGCTGTATTTTGGTACCTGCCAGACACCATCCCTCCATTCCCCTCCCCTCCACATCTTAGCTTCTCACCATTAACGTTTACTGTCTTCTTTGAGATGCCATCCCACTCACAACAGGGCGGCTATTATCGAAATAACCGAAGTAGCTGGTGGTGGCAAGGATGGGGAGAGAAGAGAACTCTTGTGCAGCGCTGGTGGAAATAGGTTAATATGTCATCATGGAGGTTCCTCAGAAAAACAAAAAGTAGGTCTACCATTCAATCCAGCTACCCTGCTGCAGATTACATGTCCTATGGCAATGGAGTCAGCTCACCAAAGACAGGCCCTTGGGCCCATGTTCACTGTAGCATTACTCATGGCAGTGTCCACGTCAGAGGAATTAAGAAAACATGGCCCGTATCTATAAGGAATATTATTCAGCAAGAGCAAAAGCTTTCATTGTGGGAAAATGCATGAAACTGAAGACCATTGTGTTAAGGAAAACCAGTCAAGTTCCAAAAGGGAAATACCCACGTTCTCATACAGAAGCCAAATCCTATTTGAAAAGAGGCACTAGGTGGTAACAGGAAAGGTTTTTTTTAAATTCCATATCTAACTAGAGTTCAGAAGTCTGTTTAATTAGAGCGTCAGGCATCGTGGGAATTCCTATGGAAAGTAATTTTTAAAGTCTACTTTCTGGGGTGATTTACATTTCTTATTCATTTGCTCCAGATATGGCGGCCATGAGGCTATTAAGGAAGTTGCCAAAGGTGCTCAGTTGAGCTCTCGGGCTCTCAGTTCGTTCTCCAGCGATCGTTTCATCAGCAGAGTGGTTCCCGGAGAGGATGTTATGACCAACCACTGGTGACTTGGGGGAGGGACAGTTGCTCCCGCGGGGGACAGAGCAGTAGACTTTGAGAATGTGGAGAAAGTTCTTGGTTAGCGATGGATAGACACTGCTTTGTTCAGCAGGGCATCTCTGAAGGGGGTCCGAGGTGTCCGTGGGGACATTCTGCCTTGCTTTCCTAGTCTGGTCCTTGCTCTCACTCCTGTAAGAATGAGGAAATGAGTCTCTTAAAGGAAAATGGGGCAGTCAAGATAGATACATGTGAAGTGCAAGTTTATTTAAAGTGTGGCACATGCAGACAAAGCAGATGCAAAGCTTTGTTAGCGGCAGAGTGGCCTGCAGGGTGGGGGCACTCTGCTCGGATGCCCAGTGGCCTTGGGTGTACTTCCTACTCACTGAGTAACCTGGTTCATAGTAACAACTGCTGCACGGATTTGTGTGAGCTAGGACAATCATGGTCTTAGTCTTTTTTTCTGGAAAGGGAATAAGGTCAGTTGGAGATTTCTCAAGCACGTAGCAAGTCTGAGTAACATTTTCAAAGAACACAGTGAGGTACATTTTTTAAGTAATGAGACACGATAAACATGTAATAATCCTACAGTCATCAGCCACAGATAAACCCGTGGTGATTTTCCAATGTGAGTCCTCTAGGTTTTCCCTGGGTTTTTGCCTATGTCCCTCTAATCTTCCCTTGCAATATGGACTGAAATCCATAACGCTAATTGACACAGAACTATGTGATTGATTTTTTTAGTGTTTCTGGGGGAAATCCAAACAGAAAATAAAAAACATTACTTTCCAGCTTCCGGTCTTTTCCAGGCAAATAGAAATTTTTAAAACTTATGTATTTCTGGCAGAAATATAAAGTAATACAGTCACTATGGAAAACAGTCTGGTAGAAAATAGAACTACTATGTGACCCAGTGATTCTTTTTCTGGATATACACAGTGGCAGCAGGAACAGGCATCTGCACACTCATGTTTCAGAAACATGCTTTACAACAACTAAAAAGGTAGAGGCATTGCCATTGTCCACGGAGAGGGGAATGCATGAACCTAATGTGCTACACACAAACAATGAAGTATTATTGGGCCCCCAAAAGAACATTCTAATAAAGCATGATTGTGGGGAGGGGGTCTTTGGACAGATCACTAAAGGAGGAGCAAAATCAGCTTTATAGCCAATGGCTTCAAGGGACGTGGTTGCCTAGAAAGCATCGAATAGAAGTTTCCACTCATATTTATCCATTTATGTTTCTATGGGAGGGAGAAGCAGCAAGTGTAGTCACAGTCATTAATCTGAACATGATCACACAAGCAAAGAGCCAGTGAAGGGGGAGCAGGTGGTGGGCGGGGCCTCCTGAGACCCCTCCTGCACCTCCCATTCTTGCTCTGGTGAACTTGCAGCATGTGACCAGAGTTACGGTGTATCTTCCTCAGGAAGCACGGTCACGCAGTTAACTAATAGCTGCCCATTTTTATAACCAGAAACTGACTTCCCCTCACTACAACACGCTGCAGTGTGGATGAACCTGGAGGGGACATTATTCCGAGTGAAATATATGTGGATAAATATGGCCTGTGAAATCTCACTTAAGTGAATTCAGAGCAACCAAATTTATAAAGGAGCTGGAGTTGTGTTAGCCAGAGGCTGGGTTAGGAGGTGGAGATATTGTTTAGGAGTATAGAGTTTCAGTTTTGCAAGAGGCAAAAATTTCTGGAAATAGGTGATGGTTCCACAAATATGTAATATATTTAATGCCACTGAACAGTTCATCATAAAATGTTTAAATGGTGAATTTTATATTATACACATTTTACCACGATTAAAACAGATTTGAAGGCTGGGAAGACAGTTTTGCTGTAGAGCATCTGCCTAGCATGTATGAGGCTCTGAAGTCAACCTCCAGCACTGCAAGAAGAATGGGGGGGGGCAGAGACAGACAGAGACAGACAGGGAGAGAGGGGGCAGAGAGAGAGAGAGAGAGAGACAGAGAGTCAGCAAAGAAAGAAAGGGAAGGAGGGAGAGAAAAAAACAGAAAACTAAGGTAAATTGTAAATTTAACAAAAAAATCCACATTATGCAAAGGATCGTGGTGCTATTCAGAGTACCTTAACTATGACATTGATAATGCCATATATTTAGATAGCTCAACATAATGTTGCTTGTTTCTCACCTGGACTGTGTTCTGCTTCTGGTGGATTTGGGTGTTTGGTTGGCATTGACAGCCAGCCTCAGCCTGGTGCTCATGAAGCTCAGTCCTACTCCACTGTCACAGGCATACAGCTAGCGCAGGGATTGCAAGCATGTACCACATTAGGCTAGGATTTAGTTCTTTTTTTTTTTTTTTTTTTTTTTTGAGACAAGGTCTCACTTTGCAGTTCAGGCTTGTCCTGAGCTCACTATAGGTCACGTGAGCCTTGAACTCAGTAATTCTCCTGCCTCTGCCTCCTGTATGCTGGGATTACAGGCATGAGCCACCACACATTGTTGTATGTGTTTACTGGGGATCAAAATCGAGACCCTGTGCTTGCCAGGCAGATGCTGGAACCATTGGGCTAAATCCCCAGCTCCAGGACTCTAATTCTTCAGTAAATCAGAACAATTTTTTTCTTAGAACAATGTTTTCACTTAGAAAGTACAAATTTTCCTACTGTTGTATTCTTCATTTGTAGATAGAAAGCAAAAATTGACTATTTAAAAAATTTCTTCTTAGATATTACTAAGTGTCCTTTATTCTTCTATTACTAATTTTACTTTTATGTTGAATTTTCAGATCTAGTTGCAAACTCTATAATATCTCCATTGGAGTTGTCAATACTTATAATTAGTTTTTCTTTTTAATTACATATTTACGTGAAGGCTATTATACTTGTTTATATCAAGTACACTTGTCGAGTATTCTCAATTTTACATAAGAAATGAGTTCCTATTATTTCAAAAAATGCAGTCCCTCAAAACAGGAATTTTAAATATTCTGTTGGCCATGAATCTAACTTGGCTTTAATACAATTTCCTTTGCTCCAAGGTATTGACAAGACTGAATGCAGTTTGCATAATTTTAGCCTCAAATAACACATACAAAACAAATGTAAATGTGGCTCCAGTTTCAATACACTTTTGCATGGTGCAGGACAATTTGCTAGAACATGCATCTGTATTTGTGTTTTGTAAACATCCCACACTTGTGGTAGAGCTTGCCCTTTGACATGTTACCTCTTACTCTTGATTGAATTACAAGAAATTGGGGAAATAAGAACTGATTATGTTATACTCCAGAAAGGGGTGAGAAAGCCATTGCTCCACAGGGTTCTGGAAAGATGAGAGGTGTCCAGGATCTGCCAAAGAATTTGCACAGAGGTCATGCCACCGGAAGCTCTAAACTTCTGCATGAGTATTTTGCAGATACTCCTGACTCCTGCTCGATGTTACACTTTTGTACATGACATTGACCAAAAATGACAATCACAATATAGATAACATTTTCAAATGCAGCTGTGACCTGTTCTTTGGATATATATTAATGGTCTGAATTGTTTGACTGCTTCCATACAGTGCTCGGGATGTGCAGCAATTTCAAAATTGACATTTGGTAGCTACCCAAGAGGTATTTCGGTAGACAGATAAATAATAAACAAACAATGAATTGGATGTTCATTCACTGAATACCTTTGGGAAATGGAGGCTTGGATCTCTTTGGTTATTTTCAGCTGAAAAATAGTTCCTCTACTGCTTTTTCAAGTCCCCTTTTTAAAAAAATTTTTAATCTTTATTGGTATGTTACATATATGCATCATGATTGCACTCCATAATGGGGATTTGTACCAGTATAAGACACAACTTAATTCTCATTTTTTCCCATAGCCCTACCCACCCTACCGCCCCCCCTATATACATGTTTTTGATGTTGATCTTCAGAATGAAGCAAGTATTTCTAACTCTCTTTTAATTATGGGCCTCAGTTCAAATTCCTGTAATAACTGCCAGATAAATGTATTAGAATCAAATTTAACAATGAGCTAAAGGAAGAGAGCTTTCCATAGGGGAAGAGTTGGAGATGGGGCCTTCGAGGCTTTGCAAAGCCAGGGTTAGTCCCCTCCGCTGTCTCCGGGGTTAGCGAGCAGGCACTGCAGAGCCACTGTGCAGCCTCTGGTTCTCTCGGGATGACCATGAGATATGATGACATGCCACAGCTGGTATTTAAATTTAAAAGATTGTTACAGTAAAAGACACCTTGATATTACTAATTGTCAGAATTTCCCCCCTCTTCACACTTAGCTCATCATTCTTGTGGGTTTCTGAAGCAGTTCTGGAAGTACTCTTCCATGACTGTCTTTAGTTGTGCTGTCCTCACTGCTTTGACATCTTGAATTAATTCAAGCTGTTTGCCTTTCATGATTGTTTTGGCTTCGGAAAAGAGCCAGAAGTCACACCGTGGTATGATGACAGAGGTGTATGAGAATGCCTGCTTTTCCACAGAATGGAGCAGGATTCATCACATTTTTGATAAAAACTGGTAAAGACACTGATGGCAGAGAACTGCTTCCAGAACTGCTTAAGAAAGTAGTGAGAATGACAAGGTCACTGTGTCCAGAAGAAAGTGAGTATTCTGAGGGTGATGAACTGCAATGCATCTGAACCGAGTAAGTTTTTTAAAGTCGAGTGTGTACATGATAGTTTGATCACATCTCCTATCTTATCTCCCCGAGACACAGAGGCCTTGGCTCAATGCCTGGGGGTCTTCTCCTCACCTGACGGGGCCCAGTGTCTGTCCTCTTCCTGTCAGAGTACAGCCCACCTGATATGATGCAAGAACCATACAGATCAATCCAGAGCTGACAGATCATTTGGAACAGAACTCAATACGTGGAAACCTGCTTCTTAAATGAGTTTTAAAACTGTCTAGAAACAAATATGTGGCTGAAATGTCCCTTCTTATCAATTTGGATCAACCTATAAGCTGTGCTGCTTGTAAGTCCACAATTTAAAGTCACATTTTCAGGTTATCTGTTGGACTCTTCTACTCCATACTGCTGTGTACCCATGATCGTGTTAACTTTCTCTGCTTTAGATCAAAGAATGATGTGTTTTGAATGTATTTGGTAATAATTACTTTTGGAATACCTTTGAGCTCATCCTGGGTTCTTTGTGGACAGAAGTGCTTATTTCATGGTTGTGTGACATCCTGGGAGGAAATACAATTTGTGAATCACTGTGTTAAATCTTAACCAGAAAAAAAGAATTGACAAAACCTAGCAAAACACCACTGCTGACTGCTTAATTGCTAATTTATCAAACTCTTCTCCCTTCTATAGTAGAATCTGAGATAAACTAAATTACATTTTGTTCCAGGTAGGAAGAGTAAATTTTAAAATAGGTATTATTTAAGTATAACAAGACAACATTTAGATTAGTGGATAATTAAGGAAGGATATTTCATCAAATGAAATTTCTATTTTATGTAATACATAGGTGGGAAGCTAAATTGTACAGTAATATGTATTGATGATTACAGAAAATCCTAATTAAAGGTTTCTTTTATGTTTCTTTTTGTACTCATGTTACTATTGCAATGTAAAATATATGAAGCCAATTTTACTCTACACCATTGGCTCTAGAGCCCTGGGTACTATTGCTAAGTTTTCCTTACCTTTCTCACAACTTGCCAATTGCAGACCTGTCTCTAGGCTTTGGGGTAACAGTGGAGAGGCACAGACGTGTGCAGGAGAAGAATAGCCCCACAAAAGTGTGGTGAGAGCTGTGTGTGGGATGATCACAGCCACTCTTGATCTAGTCCCCAATGTGCCTCTGTGGAAGATGCACAGCATTGGATATCAGGGCCACAGTACTCCTTTTCCTAGAATATAGGGCATCTGTGCACTTCCTGAGAGAAGGTATCATCCAAGATACCTAAGATAGAGAAGGTATCTTCTAAGTTCCATTCTTCTCTTTTTACGTATAGTAAGAAGTTACAAAGTCATCATGAGTATCCTTTATGGGTCTGATGTGACACAGTTCTCAGTTAAACTTATGGCACTGAATTCAAGTAGCCAAGTTCATGATTTTGAAATCCTCTGCATCAGTGACATGCAGTCTGTGCCTTGTCAGATTTTACCCTTTATTCCAGTCACTTGCCATCAGTCATACATTTGCCCCAAGAGTAGTGACTTCGTCTTTTTTCTGTTGCCAGAAGAGAGTACCTGAGTCAGGGAAATGCATAAAGTTTCTAAAACCTGGAAGCCCCAGCCTGGGGGTTTACATCTGGAAAATGTAGGGAGCAGGAGAAGGGGCTGTAACGAGAACCTCTGCAGTTAAGTTCTAGTCTCCTGTGAGCCAGACAGCACAAGGCAAGTTAACTGATAAATAGACAGAAATGGTACTTCAAGAGGAAGCTGAGCTTGGGCCTGATCCATGCTGCTCTGGGGGCCAAGACCCACTCAAACTCCAGTTTGCCATACCTTTTATTATGTATCTTGAGTAACAAAAGACTTAGAGGGCAGGGCAGGGTCTTTCATTGTTACTGGAGGTGAAGATAAGAGTTAAGTCCTCAGGTCTGGATATGTCCTAGCTAGTCTGCAGGGAAGAAATAGTCCCAATTGTGCAATAGGGTTTCTCCTGACAGGAAAAGGCCTCCTGTCATGTCACCCACAGTAAAACACAAGGGGGAGTAGGCAACAGGGAAGAGAGACACAGAAGAGGAATGGGGCTGGCTTTAGTGTAACTCACTTTCAGGAAATGAATCCAGTCCTCTTAATGACATAATTACCTGTGAGAGGTTCCCCCACCTCCAACATTGTTACACTGGGAATCTTATTTCCACAGGAGAGTTGGAAGAGACAGAGCATATTCAAACTAATGCAGGTGAGGAGATGGAATCCTGTTTTGCAGCTCAAGAAAAACATTAATAGTTTATGCAACACTCACATGCAGCTAACATACCTTTGTTAAGATGAAAGCTGGATTCCCGTGTTTTTATCATTGACTAACAGCAGCTTCTATCCACATATTACCCAGCGTATTGTGATCCCAAGGTAATAGTTCTATCTCTAAGAGACAAGAAAATTAAATTCTACTCCTGTACTCTTTTAAAGATTGGATCTGGGCAGAAATGGTGCTATAGGTTCCCAGGAACATTATGCACCACTTTCTTCTATGCACCTGCTCCAGTGTGGCAGCCAGCAGGCATGCAGATAATCTCTGGAATCTGCTTGGCTATGCACCTGTGGCCAAACAATTTCAAGCCAATACCAAGGATATTTGTGCAGTGTAGAATGAAGAGACTTCTGATACTCATGTGGTAGCCTTATGCTTTATAAGCTCTTCCTGTGATACAATAAAAATCTGAGCATGATGAGGAAAGAACAATTCAATGCATAGGGAAAAATTCCAAAAAATAGAATTGCATTTCTCTCTCTCTTTCTCTCTCTTTCTTCTCACCCCATGTATGTGGTGTGTGTGTGTTTGTGTGTGTGTGTGTGTATGTGTGTGTACGCACATGTGTATTTTTTTTTTTACTAGGAACTGAATCCAGGTAGGCTTTTTCACTGAGCTATATACCTAACACTTTGTTTTATATTTTGAGACAGTGTTTCACTACACTGTAAAATTATCTAGGTTAGGCTTGACTTGCAATTATCCTGCCTCTACCTCCCAGAGTTCTAGAATATAGGTGTGTGTTTCTACACCTAGACTCTCTCTCTCTCTCTCTCTCTCTTTTTCGCTGTCTCTCTTTCCTCAAAGTTTTGAATAACATACATTTAAGAAAACCCTAGAGCACTTGACTGTAATTTAGAGATTGCAGTGTTGGGTTCTAGGGAGATGACTACATGACTAGCTTTGGGCAGCTATCTTTTCTGATACCAATTCCTAACCATGAAGAGAAGATACAGCCTTGTTCTTCCAGAGTTTGCAATTGTTACAGAACACTCAAAGTGACAAAAACCCACCTCCAGCTCATCTCAGTAAAAACTTGAGAATTTGTACCTTGAGGACATCCTTATAAGTGAAATAAATAGGTCACAGATGTGTAAATATCGTATCTTTTCTCTGGTATAAGAAAACAAAGCTATAAATGAGTTCTAGAATGTATGTTATATATTGTGAAATAGAAAACACTCAAAGCGTAATGGAGTGAAGGGGGGAAAATAATGATATTATAACAAAAAGGATGGAAACAAAGTTTATGTATATGGGGGGAGGGGGGAGGGCGGGCAGGGTTATGGGAAAAAATGAGAATTAAGTTGTGTCATATACTGGTACAAATTCTCATTGTTGAATGCAATCATGATATATATATATATGTACCAATAAAGATTTCAACTAAAAAAAAACTTGAGAATTTATGTGTTTGTTTAATGTCAGGACCAACAATGTCAAGTGAAGACCTGTTCTGAGGCTGAGATATTCAAAGCAGTGCCTGGTCTTGCTTTGCTTCCTCTGGCACATCTCCTCTGTATGTGGAGTCCTTTCTTACAAAGCTTCAAGTCTTTTCCTTTTGGTGACAAGATGGCCACTAAATAATACCAACACATTCCCTTTTCTTTGCAAAGAGGGAAAGTTTGTCCAGCCCATGCAAACTTCCAGGCTTAGGTCTAATTGGACCAGTTCTGGTCTCAGCTCCATCCTGAGTGGTGTTCAGTAGCCAGGATGTTAACTTCCTCAGCCGAGTCACCTGCCTTCTGATTCAGCAGTGGGACCAGTGCAAGGCACTTCCTCCAGAGGAAGGGTGAATAAAGACAGCGAGAGAAACCTGGCTGTGTAGGAAAAAGCCAGCTTTCCAGCCCTCACATCTAATCCATCGAAAGGTCTCTTCATAGTCGCTGATCTTAACCCATGAGGCAGTGGAGCGAGTGGCTAAACACACCCATCTGTGGGTCACATCTTGAAAAATATTACTTTTTAAGCCCCAAACTGAGGCAACTTCCAAACTCTGTGTACTCAATTTAATAATTCCTAAAGTTAAGAGAATACTGATTTCAGAGAGTCATCAAGAGAACAAATTGATACTATCTTTCAGTTGTTTAGCATTTTAAGCACCAAGCAATGATAAACAGTCCATCTTGTGTCAGTGCCTCTGGGTACAGATTCTTTTTCAGTACAAATTCTTTCTGACCTACATGTAACAAATCATTCTAGTGCTGTTTAAACTGCTCTAATGCAGAAAAAATAAAAGATTAGCAATTTTTGATAAATTTAGCAAAACATGGGTAATTGAATTTACAAAAAAAATCTACAAGCCATTCTTCCCTATGAATAAAGGAGCAAAATATCTAAAAGAAAGAGCACACATCCCAAGATTGGATGTCATTGAAGGGAGGACTCACATGATCCGCCATCAGGGTTTCTTTGCACAGAAAGATGGTGGCAGAGAGGGGCAGTCAAGTGACTAAAGGTCACAAAATAATAGTTTATCATTTACACTGCTCAACCCCTCCAGCTGTCAACCTGTTATGTACACAATCCTGCCCTCGCTATGGCTTTCACTATTATCTACATGGTAGCAAGTTCCAAAGGTAGATTTTCAATCCTTTGGCTCTAACAAACCCTTATCATCTACTGCTTAGTAATTTATGCACATGGGGAGTAGCCCAGATGGAGTAGGTCTACAGCGGAGCTCTTGATTTTAACTTTCTTTCAACTGTTCTTTCTTCAAAAGTGGCACCACTGTTCCCCAGGTCATGCCAGTGATCTGAGAGTTAAGGAAGGAAGAAGAAAATGAAAAAAGGAAAGTGAGAAGAAAGTAAGAAAATGAAGGAGGCAGTAAAGGAGAGAGACAGAAAAGAGGGGAGGAAGGAGAAGAGGAAAGAAGGAAGGAAGAAAGCAGCAACAGAGGGTCTGCAGTCCTCGAGGGGAGCTGAGTTCAGAGGGGAAGATGACATCCTGAGGGTTGGAACCTCAGACTGCAGAGGCCACAGTGGATTCTGTTTTCTCCTCGTAGCAAGTGCAGGATGCTTGTGTGGGAAGCACTTTGAGTTCTTCTGGTGTGACACTTAAACCTGATGTATTGCATTGCTCTAGTATTCTGTTTACTGCAATACAAATGAATTTCAAAATACTGAATGGAGAGAGGAAGAGTGCAAAGATATGTTACTAGGGTACATGGAAGAAGAGAAAGGACAAGCATTGGAGGTGACTTGAACAGTCAGGAAGAAATTTTAATCCAAAAGATTAAGTACAGATGTGAATGGAGAGAAGCAAATGAATAGATCTGAAGACGATTAGGCTGGAAGAACTGGTGCTTTTGAACCACGGTGTGGTGCTTTCTGAGTGGAATAAATTCCATACAGGCTCCACATGAAAGTGCTTGGAAAAGATGTCTGCACGGGGTCACCCAGGGTCTACTTTTGCATTATTTGAACAACCTTATTAAATACAAAATGAGGTTAATAGAGTATACATGTGTGTTTCCTCTATCAGGAATCGTTCCTCTGATAATGAAATGAGAAGACCTGGTTGGGAACGGGTATTAAAGCCATCCTTCACGTCTGTGTTGGCTGTGATACGGAGCAAACACTTTCATGAGGCTGGAAAGCAGGACAATGAACACCACAGCCCCGACCCTC
>PVIR01027116.1:0-23234 GCA_004026965.1 Petromus typicus
AAATGAAATGAAATGAAATGAAATTCTAAGAACCAAGAGAAAAAGTGACTGACCGATGAAAGCGAAGAACTGGAGGGACCAGACAAGGACATACCCTCTCTTAGCAAGGAGGTACAGTACCTGGGTGTACCAAAGCCATTCTGTACCCGTGATTACATTCTCCACTCTGATCACATTAATTTGGTCTTAAGTGAAATAGTTAATGTAGTAAAACTTATAAAATATATTTTTGAAAGTCATACTGTAAAAATGTATTTTCTGGCACACCTGTAAAACCCAGCACTTTGGAAGGCTGAGGCAGGAGGATCACACATTCAAGCCAAGCCTGGGGAAGTTAGCGACATAGCAAGACTTTGTCTCAAAGTAAAATAAAATGAAATTGTAGCTGGGTCCCAAGGTCTTGGATTCAATTCCCTATACTGGTAAAAATAACTTTAAAATAGTATTTTCTGAAAAGTCCTTCAAGATACGAACTTGCAGTTAAAGAATGAAAATAACATGAGTATGTTCTTGGTGTTTAAAATGGTTTTAGGCCCAGACATGGCAGTGCACACCTGTAATCAGCACTCAGAAGGGAGAGGCAGGGGGATCTCTACGAATTCAAGCCTGGCCTGGTCTACACAGTGAGCTCAAGACAAGCCTGAACTATACAGTGAGAGGAAGGGAGGAGGGAAATGAAGTTTTGGGAACTATTTACATGTGCTAATTTTCTAGTCCGTCATGCTAATATAATACTATAGATAAATCATAAAGGGATATGAGATTGACTCTAACAAATAAGATGGATCAGTCATGCAAGTTTCCTTTTCTTCTACGCAATCCCCAGACACAATTAAACAAATGAGAGTGTGTAGGTGACTAAACATTCCCAGGGTTTCCAGGTCCTCCTGGAATAGGCATCACTGGTAATGTATTCTGAAGGTCTCACTTGAAACCAGACAGTTGAAGAATAGAGAAAACTAGGCTAAAGGAAACACACAAAATGATCACAAGGTAAGGAGATCTACGTGTACAGAAAAATGTAGATTTATCCAGAGCTTTACCTCTGCACATACACCCTATTAACCACCTCCCAGAAGCAGAAAATAGATTTATTAGCCAATAATCCCTAATCCTTTCATTACACACATCAATACATTCAACTCCAAAACCTGAAAGAAGGATTTAGAAGTGACTAAATGTCCATAATTGTAATTACAAACTACTCAATCTTCTACTGACAGCCAGAGCTTAGCTGCAGAAAAAAGGATTGCAAGTAAAGCTTCAGTAGGAAACTAGCAGCCAAGAGTGGCTGCCTGGGGAGGCCGAGACAGGAAGGTAAGCAAGTTTCAACCCTGCCTAGACAATGAATTGAAGGTGTCTCAAAATAAAAAATCCCAGTAAGTAAGTCATCCGAGTAAGCTGTTTACAGTTCCCGACAAAAATTAAACAAAAAAGCTAAGACTATAGCTCTGTATGAAGGCTCCTGAGTTCAAACTCAAAAACCACAAAGAAACCAATCAATCAATCCATTAACCAGCAAGAACACGCAGGGACATTAAATGCTGGATGCTAACATTTGAACACCAGGTGGCCCTTGACAACTGAGACAGAAGTAACTACTTGGGGTCAGTCACTGGATAGCACCATCTACAAAAGCTTAAAATCAGAGTAACAGCTCAGCTTTACATAAAATAAAAATTTATTAAATATTACTAAAAGTTGTACATTTTACCTTTTAAAATGTTTTTTCTGGTACTAGTGATAGAACTTAGGAATTCCACCATGAGCACAGGCCAGTGCCCAGTTACCTCTCCACCAGCTGTAACCCTGAGACAGAGTCTCTCACTATATTTCCTCTCCAGCTGAAAGCTTGAGATCCTCCTTTCTTGGCCTCTGAGCAGCTGAGATTACAAATATGAACCTCTGCAGTTGCCTTTGTTTTATACTCACAATAAGAGCTCCTAAAAATCCAGTTTATTCTTTTGTTACAAAGCACAGCAGTTGGCCCTGTCTTCCTAGAGCGTGCGGAGACAATGGAATCACACACATGTGTGCAGTAGTGACGATGCTGAGCAAAGCAGCTTGTGCTGTGTGCTGAGGGGAATTCACTTAGCTACAAACTACTGATGTCTTGCTTTTGCAGTGGATGGAGGTGGCCACCCTGTGCCTGTAACTAGCTCTTATCTTGCTAATCTCTTCCATTTGATTCAAAGGTCACGGGAGGAAGGAATGAAGTGTCCTTCTCCTTCAGGTGCCACAAAGTCATACCCCCAGTGCACAGCACATGCCCAGCAAACAAACACTGACTTAGTCTGTGTGCCTAGCAGGCCAAACTGTTCTGTCCCAAACTGCCACTCCTAAAGCATTATTTAAAACTCAAATTTTGGGGGCCAAGTGTAGTGGTGCTGTAATCCCAGTACTCCAGAGGCTGAGGCAGGAGGATCACTATGAGTTGGAGGCCAGCCTGGGCTACATAGTGAGTTCAGGACCAGCCTGAACTATAAAGTGAGACTTTGTCTCAAGAAAGGAAAAAGCAAAACCCTCAGTTTTCTGGCTACATTGAATAAGTGCAGGTATCTTCCTGCCTATGTCTGCAGTAAAACTGCCATAATTAACTAGTTTTGTTCACTGCAAGGAAATACATACAAGATGCTTAATGCACTGTTTATATAGTTTCATTTAGACCAATACTGGTTCAAATCAAATTGAATTGTTTCCACTGCTTGTCTTACTAGAACCTGACAAGTAGCCCTTATTTATTTAGTTAGTTAGTTAGTTTTATGAGATAGGGTCTGACTTTGTAACTTGGCCTTGAACTCAACCATCCTCCTGCCTCTGCCTCCCGAGTGCTGGGATAACAGGAGTGAGCCACCCTGCCCAATAATGTGGTATGTGATACGAATGAGAGTCACCAAAGCTGGCATTGTAGTATGTGGTTACCAAGGATGGAACCTGGGACCTTGTGCTTGCAAGGAAGACGCCAGAACTACTGAGCTAAATCCCCAGCCGTAGACCTGGGGTTGTCTTTAAAAATCTGCCTTAGAATAATGCCTCCTCGGTAGAGTAACAGGAATTCAGCCCTCAGGGATGAGCAGAAATACAAAAGTCTAAGTGGGAAGGTAAATGTGTTGGCTAAGAATACATTTTTTTGAGACAGGGTCTCACTATGTAGTTCAGACTGGCCTCGAACTCACAGTGATCAGTCTGCAGAGGGCTGAGGAATACTGTAACCACAAAGTTAAAGTGACTATAGCCAGATAACACACACTGATCACACCAGCCAATGTGGGGTGACGTCTGAAGCTGACATGAGTTCCAATCTGCAGCAAGAATAGCCCTCAACCCCGACTCACCGTATTCTTATGTGGAGATAAAGATACATGCGAAAGGTGAGGGAGTGAGGACCACAAAGCCACCGGCAGAGTTTATACAAAATAGCTGGCAGTGTAAACAATGGTACCTTCTTATTCCTTGTAGAAGTTCAAAAATCGGTCAAAAATTGTTTCAGTTTGAAGTTCATGCAATATCTTTGGGGTACATTCTATTCATAACCCTAGTGATCCCCAAATATTACACTAAACACAGCTGCATTTCGTGAAAGTACAACTCTAACAATGCTGTTACAGAAAGAGAATTAATAGGTCTGATTAAGCACAAATTAAGATAAAAAAGCACAGAATGAGAACTACATTTATCATTAACATTCGCATGGCAAAGCCAAACCGAACAGCTTTTAATTTCTCATTCACTAGGGATTTTGACAAAAAAGTGTGTGTGTGTGTGTGTGTGTGTGTGTGTGTGTGTGTGTGTGTATGTGTTACAAAATACAGCTACAGTGGTGTTCACTTATAATCCTAGCACTCAGGAGGCTGAGGCAAGAGGACTGCTTAGAGTTCAAGGTCAGCCTGGGCTACAGACTGAGTTCAAGACTAGCCAAGAGTGCACAGCAAGACTTTGACTCAAAAAATAAATCAAATTTTAAAATAATAAAAAGAAGAATCCAAAATTATTGTAAGATATACCTGCAAAACAAGACTGTCTTACATGAGAACTTGGGGAACACATGTGCAGTGCTGTCGAACCCTTGCGAACAATGGAACATGCTCAAGGGACCTGGTACAGGTGCAGAATTCCCAGGCCCACTCCTGGGACTGTGACTCTGCATGTCTGAGGAAGGGCTGTAACAGCTGTAGAAAGGGGCACAATCTTGAGCGAGACACATGGAATTCTGGTTCATTTGATAAAGGAGTTTGAATTTTGTGCCAGTCTACACACCTTCCTAACTGAGGCTATGTGAAGTTTTCATTTTACTTAAATTCTCTGAGTATTCTTTATTTTTTAAATATGCAATTAAAAAGAAAGTCAGTATTAATAGCATAGGAAATATCTATTCAATATGCTCCTCTATCCAGGAATTGTAGCATATGCCTATAATACCAGCATTCTGGAAAGCTGAGTCAGGAGGATAGCAAGTTTGAGTCCAGCTTGGGCAACTGAGTGGCTTAAGGAGATGCTCTGGTTTAAAACAATTTTCTTAAAGGACCAGATATGTAAGCTGAGTCGGGGAAGTCCTGCATGCAATCACTGGTGCTCCCACAACAGCTACGCAAATCAAAAATGAAAACATGGGCTGGGCATTTAGCTCTGTGGTTCTGGCTCTTGCCCTACAAGCTCAAGGTCTTGAGTTCAATGTCTGATACCAAAAAACAAGCAAACAAAAATATGCTTATCTGAAGCAAAGATACCTAAAGCAACGGGGTCTGGGTTGACTGGACTCTGCTGCCTGGAGTGGCTGCTGCTGCCCCCACCGCCCTTCTTCAGGTCCTCAGCGTCACTGTACCGCCGAATCCAGTAATTGAGCTCCTCCCGGTCCGCTTCCTGACATCTCCTGAGGACAGTGAGCGATCGCCTTGTTTTTTCCACCATGTCCATTATGCAGTTTAACAGCTGATGAGAAACAGAGAAGAGGCTGATCAATGGGCACATCTAAAAGGTACCAATAAATGTTTTGCTTTAAAAAATAAATAAATAAATAAAACACATAAATGTCACCATTCAGTAAGTGTCGCTGTCAATGAAAACAAAACAAAACAAAAATTTCATCAATTTTCTATCAAAATAAAAAACCATGATAAGGGAATGAAGAACACAATTCACCACAAGTTAACACGGTGGGCAATAAAACTTCCAGGACAATTAAAAAATGCAGTTTTATTCCTTAAAGCTTTGGGCCAGTATTTCCAACAGCTAGATTTCAAATTCAAACCCAAGAGGTGAGAAATTCCATGGAAATTCCAAGAAATGCCATGGAAATGAGAAGACACAGTAAGAGGTAAGAAAGGGAGGTGTGGCTAACAGCTTTCATTTCAAGGCGAAATCTCCAATCACAGACACTAAGTCAGCTCTTTAGCTGGACGAGGCGGTGCGTGCCTATGCCGACAGCACTCAGCTGAAGGAGGAGGACTGCTTAGAGTTCAAGGTCAGCCTGGGCTCAAAAAACAAAATGAAATCAAATACTCAGAGCATTAATTAATAAATTAAAGGGTCCTTTCACAGTAAATCGGTAGTCCTGCTGGGCTATCTTTTTTTAGTATCTAAATGCTATTGTCCTAAATGTCTTTTATCAATTTAGAAATCTACTCCTATATTCTACTTCAAATGCTTACAACCATCTCCCTCACCCAACCGCAGCAGGAAACAATACCTTCAAAACATCTTCGAGCTTTTGTTTACTCACGTAAGTTACTTCAACTGCTCTCAAGACATTTCCAAACCTGAATTACAAATGATGTCTTACATGATCAAGATGTTTCCACTCTTCTGCCCATTCTCGGTCCGTCAGTCTATGATCAATCATTTCTTCTTGACGTGTGCCATGCAACCCTACAAACGGACACAAGATCTAGTCACCTTGGTCTAGTGTGCAGGGAGGCACATCACGTAGCAGAACTACGTGGCCAATGTGAGAATACATTTGATTCAGGTTGAAACATGTGTCTTATTTAAGACTCAAAATGACCTAATAGTGTCTTCTTGGAATGATAAAATAATACAAGAAGAAGAATTTGGAGGCTCTCTAGCCTAGTCTTCATTGTACACTTGATGTGGCAGTGTTGAGATCTCAAATCTAAAACTAATTACCCATGCAACCCTCCCTAAATAAAAATATAAATGCACTCAATACAAGAACCTAGTGCTTTGAGTGTAGTTTGATTTGTGCACGTGCAGAATGCAGCAAGTCATGCGTTCAGTCCTCAGCACTAACGAAACACAAGAAACTAGATCAAGGAAGAGTATCAATCTCCTGAAGTATCACAGTTATATCGCTACTGAAACATGGCAAGAACATATCTACCAAATGGCACCGTGAACAGGAAGGAATGGATGGAGCCACTAGCCAAGATGCTCATCAGAAACCAAGTGTCCATGGTCCCACCAAGAGGACAGGGTAGGAAGCTCCCATCCAAGAGGCCCAGAAACGCCTCTTCCTCTTCAGTCACCGTGGTTAAAGCCTTTACAATCTACTGTCAAGAAAGGGCATTCAACGGCTAATGGTGAACCTTTTAGAGACTGAGCATCCAAACTGCAACCCCACACTTACATATTTATCACAAAGTGCCAATGCTGAGATTAAATCTGTGAAAGGAGATTAGAAAAAACCACAGTTATCTGATGGTTGGCTGCTGGGGTGACTTGATTTGTGTTAACAGAGAAGGCTCTCCATGGCTGCTGTGGCATGCGTGCCCTACGTTCGCCATTACTGCCTTAGACTATGGCAATACTCCCACTGTAAGACACAGACTATTCTGTCACTCCTCGAACTGTGCAAAGCAAATTAAGCCTGGTTTGGTTAGCCTTTCCAAACACCGGAGCTCCTTCTCTGAGAGCCACAGGTAAGAATTAAAAGAAACTATTTCACTTTCTGTGAAAACTACCTGGTCAGAAAATCCCTTAGTTCACAGAGGAAAAAAGATGAGTCAATGACTCTTCAGTCAACGACAAAATGCAATTTCATACATAACTGATGGAAGTGAACAAATTTATCACAGCTCTTGTTCTGACTGAAAGGAAAAAAAAAGCAACAAACTAAACACAAAACACTCTGCAAAACTCTTTCCAACTAGAGGATACTCTGAGATACACTTTAAAAGTTAAAATTGCCAATGCCACCTATTGGTTAAAAAGTAAAATTACAAATATGCCTTAGTAATTTGCATAACAGAAAAGACACTGGGGGGAAAGTAATAGTTATTGCTGTTTGTTGTGATTACTTCAAGTTGAAATGTTTGCAAATATGTAATTTTTGTTGACTTATTTGTTGCCTGTGTTTTAGGGGAAAATAGCACTACAGTTAAAATCAGTCATCACAGAAAACCAGAGCGATAAGAATATAAATATGATAAAACTTTCATAATGGTGGCATCTAAGTATTTGCCTTTGAAGGCCACAAACTCCAGAAGTTTTAAGTTTGAAAAAAATGAGGAGTAGTGCTGCACACCTGTAACTCTAGAGCTCAGGAAGTCAAGGTAGGAGGAATACAAAGGCCAGTGTGGGCTACATACATAAAGAGCTCAAGGCCAACCTGAGAACTGCACAGCCAAGACCTTGTCTCAAAAAAGAAAAAGCTTCCAAAGTTCAGCAAACTAAGTCAGTATGGGTTAAAAGCTCTAACAAAGGAGTACCTAAATAGCAGCTGGATGTCTGGAAAATAGTCTAGCATTTGTAGACTAGTGCTCATCTTCATGTCATTTTCTAAAAACTACTATCATTAGAAACATCTTTGAACCCAACTACTTGGTGGAGAAATACAGGATTCATCTGCTGCTTCTGAACTCTGGAGGTCATTTGTTAGAATCAAATCTTTACAAGGAAAGGGGAAGAAACATGAAAATTCTACATTTATTCGTATCTCTAAATCACATTCTTAAATATTCAGCAGCAATACCGTTTATATGTATGACACTATAGATGGACTAGGAGCAAATGGCTCAAGATCATTAAAGAGTGTATTTTCCACATGTGGGAAACTTGGCACTAGCAGAGTCTTAAGTGATGCTTATGTTTACAAGACGTGGGCTAGCTAAGATAAAGCCCTAATCTTACTCACAGACTAATGCTGCATACAAAGTTACTTTATTAAAGAATTCCAATGAATATTATGTCCTCCACGTAATGGGTGTTCACCAATCAGATCAGACTAAGGGAACCTCCATTGCAATTTTTGTATTCTCAAAATGGCAGCCCCGTGTAACATTGTAATTTGTTACTCGTACATCAAGATTTTATTTTACATTCACACACACTACACTCTGCCAGACTTTAGGGATGGTTAAGTAGCTGCACATATTTAGAGAGATTAGCACTATTAGTTTTATAAGCTAATATAATTAAAAGGTAAGGAACATGGTCGGAAGAAAAATCACATAAAACCAATGAATACAGATATAATTCATAAAGGGATATTATACATTACTAGATGAAAAAGTAATCATCGCACATAAGCATAATTACTTCCTTGCTGATTATTTTATAGTGTAGTATAAATAATACTTCACCAAATAGCATTTTCTGCCTAAGAAATAGGCCATTTCCTAGCACCTACACCAGGGGATCCCTTTAACAGTGACCTGTCCGCTGCTCTTTAAAACAAGCAGTCATGATTTGGGGACCAGAAGACAAAAATAAGGGTAAGATTTTTGCACAGAAGGGGGTTGTTATCACATTTGACAGAGGTCAGAGTATCAGTCCAGACTAAGAAAAACCATGACTTCTGAAAGCTCTTCAGAAATGGTACCTGAGAGCACATCAGGCACACTGGCTACGAAGAAGGCACAAATTACGTGCTAAGCCATCTGTCTGACATAGTGTATAAATGCAGAAATTACTGCTGTGAGGAAGCAGAACTACTAACCTCTATCTCACAAGCAAAGCCTCAGTCATCTCTTCCTCCACCCTCGCAGTTTTCTGAACATTTGGAGGCTTCTCTATTAAAAGGTGAAAAAGACTCTACATTCGGCAACCTAGTTTGAACTCTAACATCAACTTTGGTGAATCAGGCTGTCTCTGTCTCCGACACCAAACGGTTACTGTTATTCAAGCCATGGACAGCCAGCGGGCTGTGGTTCCCCGAGTGCTACATCCTGGTTTTCACTTGGATGCTGGACCTTGCTCTTTCCAGCACCCTGCCCGCCAAACTGTCCATGTCAGGAGCATTTGCCAGGAACTAGTTACAAAGTGAAAGGAATCCTGTGGTGGGTGGGACGGGGACCCAGGAGAAAAGCAAACAGGGCTGGTGGCTGCTCTCAGCCTCATCGACACAGAAGAACTGAAGGTGTCCTCGGAACACTGTCCTCCCCAACCACCTAACACCACTGCCGTGACCACTGGTCACGTACCAGAACTTACCTTGTTCATCTTCTCTCTGCTTTTCATGGTAGACACTTGTTCTTTAGAAAGCAAAGTCTTCTGAAAGCTTTACCCTCCAATAGTTTTATGTTAGAAAGGAATGAACACAGGCAGACCAAATTCATATCTGCCCAAACTCACTCCTCTATTCTGATTTGATACAAAATTGACAATACAAAGTTTAACCACTTGTACCATCAAGGAAAGTATCGAGCATTCCTCAAGAACATCTATCCAGTAAACCACAGACATTGTGCAGTGTGATATTTTAGAAAGATGGACTATCAAAGAGATTGGAAATGTCAAAATGAACTTTGAGACCATCTGAATATAATATGCAATAAGGAAACTACTTTTTAAAATAAATATCTGTGTTATGCGAGCTCTGGTGGCATGTGATTAATCCCAGCACTGAGGAGGCTGAGGCAGGTGAATCATGAATTCAAGGACAACCTGGGCTATACAGCAATACTGTTTCAAAAAATATTGTAGCAGATAAACTGCATATAAAAATGACTTTGAACTAAAAATTCAGTGTACATTTATTACCACAAATAAATGTTTTATATTCAGCTTGATGCCCTGCTCAAAGAAAAAGGTGCTATCATAAAGAATATGAGATGCACAGAAACAGAATATTAATATTAACCCAATTTTCTCATAAAGGAAACAACATAGAGAATTTTTACCCCTATCAGATCTCAAGCCTCAAATTCAAGTAAGATGTAAGGACACAAGTCTTCAAGCATCGGATGCAAAGGAAGTGAACAGATCCTCAGTCTTACCCATAGGTCTGTTTCTGTCCCTGAGGTCCCTGTGGCTGGGGTGTCGGTAGGAGTCCCTGTAGTGGTGGGCAATGGCCATATCATCCAAACGGTAATGCTGAGGAGGAGGTGGGGTGGGGTGAGGCAGGCCATTGGGCTGGTAGGACAAGCCGTTATTTGGACTGTACCGCTGGCCAGGGCTAATAGTGCATGGTCGCTTGCTTGGATGCTCTGAGTGCAAAGGCTCTCTGTCAAAGCCATTTTCTTTGGTTCTGAGGGGGGAAGAAAAAGAGTTTCGTTTCATAAAGTACTCAGAAACCAGCATAGTTCAGACACTCATATTTGAGCTTGTCATACCAACAGAATGTCGCTTTTCTGGCCAGAAACTTTCCATAATCAGTTTCCCAGAAAGCCTACGGGAATTCAGTAAGACCCACATCGAGAATGCAACAATTACCAGACTACGGAGGAAAAAACAGCCAGTGTCAAGTGAGGAAGTGTCTTTGCAGCTGGGCTCAGGTGGTCAAGTCCCAAGAAGAAACCCAATCTCCTCCACGGGTAACATTTTCACACAAACCCAGAGTACTTGACTCCCTGTAAGTTCCCCTACAATAGGTTGTGTCTGCGGAAGGTTCATCAGTGTCATTATCCTCATCATCTAGATCAATGAGAAGCATGTACTCTACCTGGCACCTGGCTTCTGAGGCCAAGAACACCTGAGAGTAGTGCTGTCCAACACAGTAACCACTCATGGCAATATAAATTAAGATATTTAATTAAAATGAAATAGCTTCAAGTTCAAGTCTCAAGTCTCACCCTTCAAGGGCTCATCAGCCACCTAGTAGATGACTACTGCAAAACAATGATCTCACTGAGAAGGGATGGTAAACAGTATAACACCCCAAATCCCAACACTATGCATCACCAACAGAAGGTCACCTGGACAGAGCTTTCTAGGCCAAAAGGAAGATCCAGGTCATCACTCAGAGTTGAGAAAACACCCACCCAGACTAAATGGGTCCTGCTGGGTCACTGGTCTCACAGCAGGACAGGCACACCCAGATGGGACAGAGCTCTGAACCTGGCTTCCCATCATGAGACCGGACAACTGATCACTGCTCCTTGATGCTCAAACGAACAAGGGGCTAAAGAAACGCTTGCTTGCTAGATGCATCACTGTAACACAATACACTTAAAAAGACATAAACAAGCCAGGCAGAGTGATTTGCCAAGGGAGGTAGCTTAGTGTGAAAGGCCTGGGTTCTACCACCTTCTCCCAAATCAGAAACAGACCACCTCCAACTCTGACTGGGTCCACACGTCCCTGGGTGCTTCACACTGCAGCGGGGCCTCCTGAGGAAGCCAGCACTGTCTCTCTGTCCCTACAGGCGGGGTACCATCTACTTTCCCCCAGAAGCCTCCTCATGAGACTTCCAGCAGATCTCCCCAGGCCTTTTGAAGTTGAGCAAACAATAGTTCTGAAGCCCTGAAGATACTTTTCCTACTTTCTCAGCATCTGTGGACTGTTTCTCATAGTTACAAAGGGACATTCAACTGCCAAGAATGCCAACTATGGATTATAAGGGCAATAAGAGTTCCACAGGGAGCACCCTATTCATCTCGAGGGTGAGGTTCCAGTGACAGTGTCTACATTGGTCATTGTGAACCATCTGGAGCTTTGGGGACACTCAGCTCATGGTGCCATGTGTCACAGGTTTGCCACCACTTCCCCAGACTGAGAAGGATAACAGGGGCTGGGGTGGAAGGAATAAGCACACAAAGGAGAGGAAAGGTCTACTGAGTTTCACGTGAGATGAGAACAGGCCAAGGATATGCTATAGGATGCACTGCTCTGATGCACCGCACGGTCCCCAAGGCATGGCAGCCAGAGACCTCCAGCTGCCCCCGTCAAGTCTGGTCTGCACTAGTACACGCTGACTGACTCCATGTGTATTGGTCACTGGCATCAGACAAAATCTTCCATATGACAGACACTGCCTAAATGCATTGCCTCAAGATAATTTTTACCAATGAAAGGAAACACTCAAGATATTGATTTATCTCCTAAGACTATATTTTGGTAACTCTAATCTCTATTTTCATATCCTATAGCTTTCTGAGTAACACACTTCAACATTCATTGAGTGGTACTAGCACATACAGTTGGAAAATACCGGTGACTAGTAGTAGCCAGGAACATAACACTAGCACACCTACCTTACGGGCAGTGTGGTGTAATAGAAAGAGCACTGGACTGGAAATCAAGACACCTGAGATCTAGTCCCGGCTCTTCCACGACTAGCTGTGAGACCTTGGACAAGGCACTTTACCTCTCTGGACCTCAATCTGCTCATCTGCAAAATGAAAGGGTTGGACTAGATCAATGGTTTCAGACTGCACCACCTGAGGGGCTTAAGGGTGTCTGTAGGTGATAACTTTTCCCCAACCAATAAGGATTTAAAGGGCCATTACATTATTGGATCAGTTTTAAAAATTTGAGATTTCCTCTGAGATTTCATCTTTAAAGGGAGAAAACTTGCTGCTATAATCAAGTTTGAAAACCACTGGATTAGGCTTCTAAAGTTCTTTCCAGTACAAAAACGTGACAATGCCCAGCTTACAGCAACAGTTTCCAGTACAAAAACGTGCTAAATGATCTATTTATTGCATAACGCCAAGGCTGATGGCTGTGCAGTCGGGACCCAGAGGGCTGATGGTGCTCAGGCCAAACCACAGGTGGGCAAAGCAAACAGGTCAGCCTAGTTCTCCTTTCCCTGATTCCACTATTTCCTATAGCTTGTTTTTTTGTGTGAAATTTTAAAATCCTATACATATTTTTGGGCAAGTACAGTGACATTTCTATATAATGTATCAACCAAGTCCGATTGATGGTTCCTCTGTTTTGGAGACAATGACAACAGCCCAGAAAGAATCTGACAATTCTCCGGTTTTTCATCTGCTTTCATTCATACTGAGCCTTCTGATCAATGCTCTTACTTTTCTGAATTACATAGTCTTCAAGTAAGAATTTTCCCCCTGAACCAAGGGCAGTGCCATCCAAAGAGGTAGAGCTTGGAGACCCCTCCCTGCTGTGGGGTACCAGCTCTCCCACCCTGGTCCTCTCCCTCACAACAGGGATCTAATAGAGCCCTTCGCCTCACAGTCACATTCCAACAGCAAAGCATGGAGGCCGATGCAGCAAACAGAAGTAACGTCTTAAAGGGGCCTCCTGTTGCTTCCTCAAATCACAGGTAATTAATTGCACAGCCAATCCTATCCCACAGCAGTAATGAGAACGACTTCATTGTGACTGGTCTACCTACGTGCTAGAAATGCCTACAACTAGGTACACTTTTTGTTGTTGTTGTTTAAGGACTGGGAACTGAACTCAAGGTCCTCACACTTCAGCACTACATACACACACCCTTGTCCTTCCTGAAATTCTTTCTGCAGACAAGGCCTCATCAAGTCTCTAAGCTGTCCACAGCAGGCTACAATTTGTGATCCTTTTGCCTCAGCTTCCCAGAATGCCAGCAGTATAGGTGAGCATCGCTCCTGGCAAATGAAGTGTAGCAAATGTCCTCAGGATAACTCCGTATTTGCATTTTTATTTGTTGCACTTTTCAAAGGGTACTATGTAAATCTAAATACTTCCCATTGTTCCACACCAACATATCCTTGAAATACCTTCAGCTCTACAAGGAGACACACTGTGTCTCACAACCCATGGAAGCCATTTATGGTTTGTTCTTAAACTCTTAAGTGGATTCTTCCTCCCAGAAGACCCTGTCCTGAACTCGAGCTTGCCACTCCAAGGTGCTGCCTAAATTACTTCTCTTCTGTGGTCTGACATTCTATAAGCAGAGCACCTGCATGGCCTCAGGTCACTAACTCTCTGACCTCAGTTTCCTGAACAGGGAGATAGGACTAGTAGGAAACAATCACTAGAAGCTCACACAGAGTGGGTGGAAGTCACACGTCCCCACCTTGTACTGTCCCTGCCCCAAATCGCAGTTCCTCAGCCACAGACTTGGAAAGGTACTACTTCAAAAGTGAAACAAATACCTTTAAAACTCCATATGAAATATATAACAAGTCGAGCTCACTAAGTGTACAGTGATAATTCCTTAGTAAATACTACACACTCATAAATACAAAGAAAATGGGTAAGTTAGAAAAATCTTTCAAGAAGTAAAGAAGCAGAATAGGATAGCAAATGTAAATGACAGGAGTAGGTGTAACATTTTCTTTCTTCTCCAGTTTAGGAAAAAAAAAAAAAAATGGAAGAAGTTGCTGTAAGCTGGGCATGGTGGTACACAGCAGTAACTCCAGCATTCTGACAGGCTGAGGTAGGTGGATAAGTTCAAGAGCAAACTGGGCAACTTTCCAACTTAGAAATCCTGTCTCAAAATGTTTTAAAAAATTAAGGGGCCGGGGAGTTAGCTCAGTGGTTCTGGTGCCTGTCTTGCAGGTGCAAGGATCTGGGTTCGATTCCCCGGTAACCACATACTATACTGGATGTGGAGACTCACACCCAGCAGCAACCAGTCCCACATACCACAGTGCCGGGCGTGGTGGCTCACGCCTGTAATCCCAGCACTCAGGAGGCAGAGGCAGGAGGATTGCTGTGATTTGAGTTGGAGGCTGAGCTTGGGGCCAGCCTGAACTACAAAGCGAGACCCTGTCTCAAAAACACCAAAAAAAAAAAAAAAAATTAAGGGCTGGGGAGGTGCCTCGGTGTGAAGGGACACAATTGCTGTGAAGGGAGACCAAGTGCCATAACATAGCAAACCTTAGCCTGCGAGAGAGCCCTCAGTCCCAATCTTAGTCCTACACACAAAACACGCTACACGTGCCAACTGCATTCCAAAAGGAACACGACCAGCCTGGCCCCGACGTTCCCTTGTCATTCCTGTCTGCCTTCTTCCTCATCACCCACGGAGACACTTGCAAGTTGTGCTACAACTCTCTTCTCTACACCGAAGTCTGACACTCTCCTCCCTGTAACAAGGGACACCTTCACCTGATCCAGTCACACTGTCATCCGCCCGGCCAGCATCTCAGCAGAGCCAGGGTCCCCAGGTGCTTGCTGTTTGTCATCATGGCCACACCTCACCCTACTCCAGGTCTTGGCTCCCGGATAAACGGGGGAGTGTGACACGGGGCTTGAACTCCTCTGAGGTCTAACACCTACTGGGCACTGAGACTTACTCCATTTATCTTCTTCTTGAATTTCAGAAATCCCTATCTAAATTTTAGGAAGTAAAAGTTGCGTTAAAGAAAAAAGTCGATGATAATACAACTCACTATCAAGCCTCCCTTCCTCTCCTCCTCTTCTAACCCATGAGATTCTGTAAGGTTTCCAGGAAGGACTGCACATTGAGGGGAGAAAATCAGTTTTGTCATCCTATTTTCAGAATGTAATTCACTAAGAGGTGTCTACAGATATTGGGAGGAAATGTGTGAGTTTAAGTAAGCATTTCATATAATTTGCTTTTGTTGGTGTGGAATAATGTATCCAAAACAAACTAGATTACAAATTCCCCTGCCTCCTTAAGGAGAAAATCAAGCCTAATTCTTCACGACAACCTGCAGTGGCTGCTGCATTTTCCTCTCATTTTGGAGGAAGGGGGACACTGAAAAGTGGAAGAAGAGAAAAGGGGAGGCCATGGGACCCCACTTCTGGGCCAGATGGAGAGGAGCATCTTCCATCTCTCCGCTGTCTGCGGCACGCACTGTCTATAGAGGTAAGTAAGAGGCCAGTGGGTATGCGCTGCTCCAGACACACAAGCAGGAAGCCTGGACCCTGCAGGGCTTAAGCTTTGCAGGCGGAGGGAGCTGGCCCTCCCAGGCGAGAAGGTGGAACTCTGTTGTCTGCTTCCACCTGCTCCTGGTGCTGGCCACCTGCTCAGAAGTGAGGCAGCCTGTGGCTGGTTGTCCCTTTGCCTTTCCTAATCTCTGCCACTGCCGCTCGACTATTCCATTTCTACTCCCGCTGCCTGGAAATTTTGTCTTCTGCATGTTCCGATTGCAGCAGTCCAGCTTTCTTCTGCTCTGTGAACCAACTTCAGCCTGAAATTGGGCCACTGGTGGCTATTTACACTATTGTATTTCAGAGACACATCTTTTAAAGCCAAATAAATAAATACAGCCTGCTGAGGGTGTTATTTGATATACTACTGAAAACGCCTGCGTTATATTTAACTTGAATTATTTATGTGTTCCAGTAGTGGGAGAGGTGTTTCACGTATTTCACTTTGTTTAGGTATCTAGTGAGTATAAAGAAGTTCATCAGTATCAATGGGAATATACAGATGAGTGCGACATGAACCTCTTATCCCTCCATTAAATGAGATAGTCATTCCTGTACTGTAAAATTATTTAATTGGAGCTACAAAATTTCTTATTTTTCATGGAGAATCTACACAGAAAATACCACAGAAACAGTACAAATGTGGAGTCAGGCAGAGTGGTATACTTTTTTAATTCTAGCACTCAGGGGGCTGAGGCAGGAAGCTCTATGTGAGTTCAAGGCCAAACAGGGCTACATACTGAGTTCAAGACCAGACTGAACTTCATAGCAAGACTCTGTCTAAAAAAACCAAAACCAACACAAAACAACAATAAAAACACATTACAAATAATGCAGTATGAGAGACCAGAAGAAAGAAGCTTTCAGCCAGGGCTAGTGACTCAGGCCTGCAATCCCAACACTCAAGAGGCAGGAGGACTGCTGTGAGCTTGAAGCTCACCTGCGCTACATAGTGAGTTCAGGGTCAGCCTGAACTACAAAAGTGAGACCCTGTCTCAAAAAAAAAAAAAAAAAAAAAAAAACCCGAAGCTTTCTCCAGAATATATTTCAATAGAGTAGAGCTTTGTGATCGCAGGAGTTAGCTCTCAGGCCTGGCTCTATAGCTGGCTGGCCATATGCAGCAAGGAGGGCTCAGCCTCTCAGATCTTCAGTGTTTGTGTATGAGAAATACAGGACTGATTTTCTCAGAGCTGCTGAGGATTATGGGAAAGGATCTTTCTACCTGAGCCTAACATAAATTTGGCAGTCAACAAGTCAGTCAGGGCCCTCTGTCTTCAAGTCGGGGTTCCCGAAAGGTGGCTGTACAGAATCATGGTTTTAAGAGCAATGGCATCTGAGCTGGAGAATGTGAGTTAGAATCTCTATAGCCACAGGACTGACATCAGTACCATCCAGCCTTCCTGAATTTCCACAGTAGCTGTTGGCTCCTGAAATAAGCATGCATGTTAGTGTGCAAATTACTTCCCACAGAGTCTTGCATATCTAAGGGCTCAGTAGACAGTGAGTGTTATTAAGGAAACTGGGGGCTGGGGAGCCTCCCTTCACACGACAGATACTGAGTCAGGCTGTGCAGTGTGAGTAGGTCAGGACTGATGAGAAGTGGGAAAAGGATTAAAAACCACACATGGGAACGCAGACCCAGGCATGAAGAGTATCCTGTAGGGCTTGGCTACAAGTGAAGGTCGAGGCTAGATGTGGCGAGAGCAAATCTCTACAACCAGGATGTCTTCTTCACCATATCAAGGGAGGCTAGTACTAGCTGACAAGTCAGTTTCACAATCTCTGTGACAACTATAAACAGTAATCACTACAGGAATAGCACACTTTAAAAATTAAGGAATGATGGGCCAGGGATTCAGCTCTGTGTTTCCAGCATCTGCCTTGCAAGTCCAAGGGCCTAGGTTCGATCTCCAGTAACCACATACAACAATACTGGATGTGTAGACTCACGCCCACTAGCAATCAGAACCACATATTAAAGTGCTGGGCATAGTGTCTCAGGTCTGTAATCCCAGTACTAGGGAGGCAGAGGCAGGATTGCTGAGCTGAGGGCTAACCTGAACTACAAAAAAAGCGAAACCCTGTCTCAAAAAACAAAACAAACCTGAGGAATGCATAAAAGATACAATATAAAACAAGGACTAATATAAAATTTCTCAAACAAACTAAATTCTTATTTAATTACCATACAATTTCTTATAAAGAGTACTTTCTGCCCTTCTTTAGAAAAATTAAAGATAAGGACAAGTGGACATAGTCCACATTCCAGCTGACGGGCAACATGACAGTCTCATACATCCGACTCAGTCCGTTACAAAATGGCGGCCTCTCCACCTTCCAACCGTTGGCATCTTTCTAACACTCACTAAACCAAGAAACCAGACTCCTGCTTCTCTTCCATTAAAATGACTTATACAACCTCAGGATATTAGGCTGTGGCATTTACCTACTTGAGTAAATGAGAGAAAGTCAGGGAAAAACTCAAGTTAGTTGTGCTTTTCTTCTTGCCGTCCTGCACACAAGAATGGCCTTTTTCTTCTGGAAGATTTCATGTACATAAACTTGCTGCTTTCTCACCCAAGATACTTTGACTTCATACATTCTTTGAGCTTTGCTTTTTTTACATACAAAGAGGAGAGGGTGGGCTGGTACAGCCTGTAAGATCCTCCTAGGTAACTAATTATGTAATTCTAAGATTCAAGCCAATCTTTTTAGGATATATCTAATTACAGAGGAGGAGAAAAAAGCATTACTAATCCAACTAAATGCCCTTTATTATGGAGCTCTAGAAGTGCTAAACTAGAGGCCACATGTGACACAGCCACATTAAATGATATATGAGAATGGCATTATGGTATCAGTCGTATGAGACAACAAGGAGAAAGAGAAAAACAATAAAATCAGTGACACCAAAACAAACACAAAGTCGCTGCACTTGGTGTCTCAGCAAGAAAAGCCCAGAGTCAGAAAAGAGCATAACAGGTGAGAACACATCTGAATCTGAACAAAAAGCTCCAGTGTGCAGCTGAGGAAGGAAAATCGGACAACCAGCACTTTTTCTAGAGCCTTAGCAATTTCCATGCACCCTGCAGCTTCCCGGAAACAGCGCTAACTCTGCTTTCCCTCTTCACTGCATGTGGACGTGCTCTTGTCTCCTCAGTCATCACCGCCGCCTGTTCACAGTGCCCATCACTTCCGGTCTCTATCTGTGAGGCTTTTCATTTCACTGACCCGAAGGAAAGGTCCAGAGCCCTTTCCAGCATGTTCTGTCATAGGATGACAAAAGAATAAAGATCTATGACAACGCATTTGTACAGTAATTACTAAGAATACAAACCAGGGTTTTTCCTTCCCTAATACTTAAAGTAGCACGATTTTTTAAAGGAAATTGTCTTTCAAACTTGGGTTCTGCGGCACTGTACCACACACCTACAAATTAGGGGCTGCCTTTAAAAGAAACTAGAAAAATATTTCACTGTTCAGTCCAGGGAAAAATAAAGAACGGGGAAAAAATTTTGGTGAATTCCCTGGGGTATGAATTTATCTGTAAACAACAATAATATTTTTAAAAGGCAAAAAAAACCCAAAACCCCAGTTAACAATAATATTTAAAGATGAGAAGAAAGAGCGGCTGAAGCCCATCCCTGAACACGTGATGGCTGCTTAGCACATGAAGATGGCAATCGTCACAGAATTGAAACCCCCAAAGTTGTAAACAAAATATAGAGCGCTCTTTTGTTCGTGACATGTCATGAACAAATTACCAAAATGTGTTTTCTCCTCAGGTGTCAGTTTTCCCCCTTTTAGTGACGGATGGCTCCCAGTGTTATTACAGAAACAGATTGATCTTTTTAATGAGCCAGTTTAATAGACTCCAGAATCTCCCCGTGGCTGCTCATCCATGTCAGACCATATGTACCAACAAAACATTCAGTAAAACAAAAAGCTCTGCTGTCAGACAGCTCCATACTCTATAAAATTTCATACAGTGGAGCTGGATGCACAGGTAAATAACCAGGGGTGCAGGAGGCGCGTATGCAAACAAGATGGAGGGAACACATGAGCCAATACCGTACAGGTCTATGTTGTTTTGATTTGAGCAAATTCCCGCAAGATACAAACATGTTTACATAACCTATTCTCTCACCTTTCCTCCTAACTCTGAGGAAACCTATCTGCCATCTTTCCACTACAATGAATACACCAACGTTCCACTGGAAAAAGGGCACACCATCAAAAGGTTAACTGTACAAATTCCGATACCTGCACCTGTCTACAAACAACCAGAGATACCAGAATATGAAGACTGCTTTGAAGGCATCCTACCTGACTAAACGTGCACAGCCACAGATCAGAGTGAGAATGCTGAGCCTCCATGGATTCTAATATGAATTTTTCATGTCAGTCTCAATGTACTGCTCAGAACTTACCTTAGGATTGTCCCGGGAAGGACTGAAGTCACGGAACACAATAACACTAGGCCTAAGAAGCAGAGGGAGGAAGCTCATATGTTTGAGCCCAGCTTGGGTGACTTATGACTCACACAAAACAGAAGGCTGGAGAAGCAGTTCAGTGCAAAGGACTCGTGTTCAGTTCCCAGTACAAAAACCAAAAAACACACATACACACAGAAGACCATTCATCTTGACCTTTTAGCTCTAACACTGGGACAGGGAGAAGGGTGGGGGAGAGAGAGCAAAACAAGAGAGAGCTACAGGGACAACTGCTTAGAGTAGAGTAGAGAATGAAACGAGGTCTTATCCTTTTTAATTTTGCCTGCAGGACTGTCTTTATACTCATCACAGCTATCCAAACGTTTTCCTGTTACATCCTCTCCTAAAGTAAGTTCTTTTCTTCACAATTTGCCATCTAATGTCTCCTTAACTCTTTTCCTCATTACACTGTAGACACGTGATGCTGAAATATCTCAGTACTCAGGCAGGTACTCTCTGCAGCCCACGGGGCTCCAACTGGACCAGTACATGCATGGAAATCATCCTTCCTTGGGCCAGTTCCTGGTTCTCAGCTCAGTAGAGATAACAGGAGCAAGCGGGGTCCTTGAAAAGCGAACTACTGAACGCTCTACTCCAACTTCAACATGAGCAAGGAAATATAACTTGACAAGGAGTGTGTCAGTGGATCATATAAAGAAGTAGATCTGTGGTACTATAGAGTATTTCCAATATTAAGGAGTCTTACATTGAGAGACGATAAATTTCAGAGGTTGTAGCACAAAAACTGCTTAGCAGAGGATTATGTAATAACTGTATGCAAAGTGCTGGCTTTCAGTAATATTCTGATTTGCACAGCAGCTAATACATTTCAGGGTAGCTAAGTCAGTCACAGCCAGAGGTCTCTGAGCAGCTGCAAGGATCTTAAGCTCCTGTGAATTTGGGACATAACGGGGCCAGTGTTAACCTCTCGAAGGCAACTGCACCCAGACCTGGTGGAATACAGAGCAAGAGAACATTAAGTAAGAAAAGAAAGAGAGCATTATGATACACTCTACAATATAACTTCATCTTCAGAGACTCCCGTTTCACAAATATGATGCCAAATGCTGATAAGGCTTCATGTTCTTACATCAGCAAATAGTTGCATGAGAATGAAGCAGTCATGACAATGACTTTAATATGGTCCATGGGAAGTGTCATATTCATACCTTACTCAACAACTAATTTGCAGCAGAAGTGGAGAAGGTTCTGTATCTTGGCTATCATGCAACACTCAATTATGAGGGGGAAGGGCTTGATGGATAAATACTGGCTAGTAAATAAAATTTTTCAGCAAAAATCATCTATTAACTATCACATAACTGTTACCTCCACCCAGCTCATCCAGCTTCCCTCATGTTTTTTCTTGGCGCCTACTGAACCCAGGTCCAACAGGCACTGCGCTGTGCTCACCAGGAAATGCACAAGGGCCCGCTTCAGTCATCCTGTCTTTAAGAAACTTGAGCAGCAAATTTTATAACAATGGAAAGTAAAATATGTAGTTGGGTGGAGTTTTCTAACAAATGAGAACTTTAACGATGACCTACATCTAAGAGCCGTTAGTGGGGCGTGGCGGGTTTGAAGATTCTTCACCTTCACACTTTGAGTTTAACACTGCAATCCCGAAGATTCACCCCCTACAAATGCTGCACTGATGCAGGCCTGAGACTGCGGGACACCTAGCCAGGACTCTGCATCTGGCCGACAGAGATGCGAAACATGTCCTTGCACCCCCAAGGGAGAGAATGGCCACGACTCACCCAGCCCTTGCCCTCTCACCTGTCGGGAGTTCGCCTCTTCCCGTTTTCGTTCACATCGAGAAGCAGCTCTGAGGAGTCAACAGGGGAGGTGGTGCTGGCATCCAGAAGCAGCTGTTCATGTTGGGCGAGGTACTGGGCAGGGTTCTGTTTGGCCAGCCTCGCGCAGTGCAGGAGCTCGCGCTGCAGCAGGGGCAGGTTGGCCTGCAAGAGCGTGACACAAGTGAGAGTGGCCTGTCCACCAAACCAGGATGCTGTTCAACACCGATGCAGTGCGGCCACGCAGCTACACAACCGCGTTGGCAGCTGTGTGCCTCAGGTCTGACGTTCTGTGAGGACTGGACCATGCTGCACCTGTGCTGCCTCCGTGAGGTCTGGATGACTATGTCACCCCCTCCCTCACCGTCATGGACAACAACGGCAGTGGCACTGGGATGCGACAGGACCTTTCATGCTACAATACAAATTTCATAGCAGGTGAGACTTCAGCTACACCTATATGCAATTTTCATTTTTCCCAAGGAATAAAGACAGGTTTTGAAATAGTAAGACAGTCAAGTCAGTCTCAGAATAGTCCCCCTGACACACAGGGCTTTCTGTTTAGCGATTTACACCAGTCAAACATTTTCTGGTGTATTTCCATGTAATACCTTTGGCTTAAACTGAAAATATATGAGAAAATAGATTATTTTTCATAATCATCACATTTAAGCAATAGCCTGAATATGGTCAGATATGCTGGTGAAATTTATGTATAGAGCAGCACATACTAGTATGCTGCATTTGCAACCTGCTGTTCATATAGATCTATTTTTTTTTTTTTAAGGTTTTTGGAGACAGGGTCTCACTTTGTGGTTCAGGCTGGCCCTGAGCTCAGCCTCAAACTCACATCACAATCCTCCTGCCTCTGCCTCCCGAGTGCTGGGATTACAGGCGTGAGCCACCACGCCCGGCACTGTGGTATGTGGTACTGGTTGCTGCTGGGTGTGGGTCTCCACGCCCAGTATTGTTATGTGGTTAC
>PVIR01027117.1:0-23225 GCA_004026965.1 Petromus typicus
CCCCCTTCACTCCATTACGCTTTGAGTGTTTTCTATTTCACAATATATAACATACATTCTAGAACTCATTTATAGCTTCGTTTTCTCATATCGTATCTTTTCTCTGGTATGAGAAAACGAAGCTATAAATGAGCTGTTATTTTTCTTATTGCAAATTGTCCTACTTGCTAACAATTTGCTTAGATTGCACTCTGAATCAGTACTTTTCCTGAATCTTCTAGAATTATAAAATTACTTTTCTATAGTTTGCCAGAATTCTAAATGCCATAGATTGATTTATGAATGTTAATTAATTAACAACTTGGCTGTGGGACAGTGGTATGTGATACATTTCTGGATAAAAGGCACCTGTATTTTGATTAGACTGTTTGTCTATGATCTTCCAAAAGTTTTCTCTGTAATTTTCATTGACTGTTTATAGACTTATTAACAAAAAACGTAGAATATTTGGTGCCAATACAACAATGTAGAAATCATTCTTTTTGGATTGTCTTAAAAAGTATGAGTAAATGTACTATTACTCTTTCATTGTTAATCCTTTGGAAACAGGAGATATTGAAGCACTTGAGGATTTCCAGTACTTCCTGGTTCTTTAGTTTTTCTGAGGACATTTTATTTCACAATGATTTAGAAATGGATAGAAGTTTAGAAAGAAATTTGGGAGCTTCTGCAGGCCTTTATCCAACTTCTCCATGTTATCATATTCATTGCACACTCTTCAAGACAAAAAAGTGAGTAGCACTGCAATATCATCGGCCAGACTAGTGTGTCTTTCAGTTTCACCTGTTTTCATTTTATCTTTTCTTTTATAACTAATATACACTATCACATTGTGTTCAGTCACCCCATCTCCTTCTTCTTAGACAGTTTCTCATTTATTTCTAGCTTATTAAAACCTCAGTACTTTTGAGAAATACTTGTCAAATATTTTACATAAGTTTTCTTAATTTGAGTTGGTATAATACTTGCCTGTTACCAGACTTAGTTTCTGAGTTTTTATAAAATAAACATTACAAGGGTCGGGGAGTTAGCTCAGTGGTTCTGGTGCCTGTCTTGCAAGCATAAGGACCCGGGTTCGATCCCCGGTAACCACATACCATACTGGGCATGGAGACTCATGCCCAACATCAACCAGTACCCACATACCACAGTGCTGGGCGTGGTGGCTCACACCTGTAATCCCAGCACTCGGGAGGCAGAGGCAGGAGGATTGCTGTGATGTGAGTTTGAGCCTGAGCTCAGGGCCAGCCTGAACTACAAAGTGAGACCCTGTCTGAAAAAAAACCTAAAAAAAAATTTAAAAAAGAAAATAAACATTACAAGAGTGAGATGCTCTTCTGTCTTCAAATGATATCAATATAATTCATTTCGAGGCATAGTAATCTTGATAATTTAAACCTACCAGATTTAAATCACGCCAAGTTATTATTATTCCCCTAGGCAGAGTTTTCTTGGGAAATGACTAAATAAACTACACATTTATAGGGTGCAGAATTAAGTCTATCTCCTAGTAAGAAAGTATCTTCATAGGTTACTGGCATTTTTCTGCAAGGAAGTTTTGTTCCTTTTCTATTTTTTTGTTTACATAATTACGCATATCACAAGGAGTCATAGATACTTATTTAATTGTTTGGCTTATAATTCATTTCTGTTATTTATTTTGTAAGTCAAATCATTGGCTTCCTCCCTGTGGGAGCTTTCTTCCCATTGTGTTCTATACTTTTGACGTGTCCCTACCAGTTTTTATCTATGTTAACTTCTAGGACAATAAAACTCTTCTTCACTCTTATCATGTGCTCCCCTGCCCAGGTCTAGCATCAGTAATTTCACCCAAAATCTCTGCTTCCCTTTTTTAGAGAAAGACTATTTATAACCTAAAGTCTGAGGGCCAAGTGTGCTTATTTCTACAAAGAAACTCCTGTCTTTAGATCCACAACTCTAGGTTTGTGAGAGTCTGTATTCCATCCTAGGATCTCCGAACATTTTAGCTGATTTTTAAATTTTCTTACATTAAATTTCACTATTCTGCTATCAAATTCCCTGGTTGTTGATAAAGTCATTATGTCAGTAAGCTTTCTATCCTTAGATCTAGCTATTATTTTTCTTTCAGTAAAATATGCTCATACAAAAAGACTCAAGATTACTCATTTAAAGAGGAGAGTTTGGTCTCAATCTCGGAAATTTCAGTCCATGGTTGTATTTCTGTGTTGATTCAATGTTGTGGTAGCACAGTCTGTGAGGTGGAAGCCCAGAGGCAAGGAAGCCTGTTCTCCTTCTGGCTACTGGGAAATAATAGAAGACACAAGAAGAGTCCAGGACCCCCGCATCCACTCCAAAGAAGTGTGTCAGTGACATAACTTTTGCCATTAGGTCCCAACTACTAAAGCTCCACTACTCCCATTAATGCCATGGGATGAGAGGTTAAGTCTTCCCCATCTGTACCTTTTGGGGACATTAGGGATCAAATGATAGCAGCTGTGCATTCACCAATCCACTGCTGTACAGGAGAGTTATATATCCCAAACTGTGTCCCTGTACATTTCTTTTGTAGCAAAAATCTTTGTTCAAAATAATATTACAAAAAATTGCATTATTTTCCTTTCCAATAGCTGTTCTCCAAAATGTTGTTGGTATGGAACCAGGCAACATGTAGCTTTTCAGATCTGGATTTTTTTCTTTCTAACCTACAAATAGTTTATTTCCTTTTACTATTGCAGAAAATAGGATATTATTCCATAGACTGAGTAGTTAAGGAAATTTTTCAACTGTTGAGGAAATTTTAGTTACTTCCAGATTTAGAGATTGTAAATAAAACTGCTATAGTCATCCAAGTATGCTTTTTATAAACACAGGCTTAAATTCACTTATGTAAATACCTAGAAATATGATTGGTAGGGTTGTACGGTGTTATAGTTTCAAGTGGAATACAGGTACCCTCACACATTCTTTTGCTTTCTTCCTTTTTTAATACAGATTCCAAAATGTCGCTTGTGCATGCACTGACAACATTCAATCATATTACCATTTTTGCTTTCAACTCTCAAACAAAATCTTACAATCACAAGAGGAGAACAGTCAATTATATCCTTCTGTGTTTATCATTTTCCTCAGTCTCCATTCATGTTTCAAACTTCATCCCATTATCATTTATTTTCTGTTCATCCTGGCAGAGATGAGGAGCTAACATGGATTTCCTTCCTCCTTCACTACTGAGAAGGGGAACCCGCCAAAACTTGAATCATTACAGAAGTAAGCCAGGAAATTCATCCCACACCTAAACAATTAGTTGTCTAAGATAGAAAATGCATAAGCAACACTCTTAGCAGTAATATGCAAGATGTTCAGGATATAATAAAGAATTGTTATTCCAAGAGCCAGTTACAATTTTAAAAGATTTAGCATGCCACATTGGTTTATCTCATTGTAGAAGGTTCTAGAATTTAAATTTTTTTGGAACAGGCTTCCAGGGTGAGATGACTGGAGTTATTGGACAAGGACTGAAGTTGCTGACCAAGGTAGTGTTGCTCCCAGAGGGAGCACTCAATTGTGCTTTTCTAGCCTCTGAATGATGAAATCAGGCCCAAGGAGATTGTCTAAAATGACAGACTTTACTTAATATCAATTAAGTGTAAACTTCAATCACATGGAAAATATATTCACAAACCTAAATTAATAATTTATTAAGTACTAAAAGCAGTCACATTAGTACATCAAAATTCCCATCCTAAAAACAACTCAATATCAATATCAAATAAAAGAATATTGAAATGAAACAGGTCTCGAAGTGACTTGGCAATAATTTCAAGTTTGCTGTCATAAAATATTTAAATGAATAGTTGTAAGCAATATGGAAAAATTTTAGAGAGTCAAAACTCTCAGCAAAAAAGAAGTAGAAGATATAAAAAAGAGTCAAATGAAATGTTTAGAATTAGAAGCTAAAATAGCCTGATGTTTTTTCACAAATTTTAAGTGTCTCCATAGTATAATGGAGACAGCAGTCAAAGAATTTGAAGACGTGACAGAGGAAATTCTGTGGTCTGAACCCAAAAAACAAATCTTAGGGAAAACAATACATTGGGCTCAATAACTAAGACTTGTTCATTGGATTCTTAGGAAAAAAAGAGAAAATGGATTGTAGACATGAAAACAAGTATTCCAAGAAAAATGTGTCTATAAGCTCCTCAGAGATTATGTTAAAAACATATAAATAAAAATATATACATTCCATTAACTAAGTGAACTGCCAACAGCGCAGCATGAAATAAATCTAGGCCCAGAAACTTGTAAGTCAAATTCATGGAAATTAAATACAAGAAAAAAGTTTTATGTGTGAAAAGGAGCACAGGTTATTCAAGAGAAACACAATTTTAATGGTAACAGTATTCTTATCAGAAACCGAGGTAGCTATAAAAAATACAGTATTTCTTTAACTGTTACAGAAAGGAACTCTCTATTAAGAATCCTATGTTTAGTAAAAATATCTTTCAGGAATAAAGGTGAAATACAATGAATCCCGACTTAAAAAAAAAAAAAAAAGCTGGAAAGAACTTGTTACCTATAGATACGCTGTAAAGAATGTCTACAGGAAACTCTTTAAACAACAAATAGTTGTGATGATTATTTCCAGGATAATGAAAGAGTAAGAAAAAGAGAATGAAAGCACAAGCACTGTTATTACAGTTCTTTACAAGGAAAGCAACATTTCTACTGTTTTATTTTAAGTTAATTTTATCTTTGGGTTGACATACAGTGCACGTACACACACAGTGTGTGTGCACTTATTCTTGTTAGGTGAGATGTGATGTTTTGGTCGTGTGCTCATATTGACACAGGAGAGCAAGGGCTGGCTCTCCTCTAAAAAACATGAGCTTGTGTTCCCAAAATTTAGGAATAAATTTCAAGAACAACCAAGGGAGATTCTAGTAGAAACAGTCTTATTGGATAGAAAGAGAGAGAAGAGGCTTCTGTGTAAGAGAGACAGAAGGGGAAACCCGGAAAGATGGGTAACCCAAGGTTATCTTTTCTAAGGAGTATTTTAAGGGCTTAAAACCACAAGGTGGGATGGGTTGAAAGTAGGAGCCTCCAAAAGAGTTCAAGGAGGTGGAATCTTGATCAAATGAGGTCCATTAAGAAATCGTACAGGGTCCCTCCCCCCATCAGCAGGCTCTTCCTGGCCCTTTACCCCAGGGGATTTAAATTATTATATTCCTGGGAGGGGATGAATTTAGACCCTTAATTCTCCACTGACTTGATTATAGGGCTTTAATTGGTCACTGATGTTCTTGATCTTTGGTAACAGTCTCCCTTCTTGCGAATTTTCTCCAAGGGCCTTCCCTGTCTGCCTATTATTTTTACCTATAATAATATCACTAATTACCATACAACTAAGGTAAATATTTTTCACAGCGTTAGTCAACTTTCTATCACTATAACAAACACTAGAGAAAATCAGCTTAGATGGAAAAAAGACAGAAATTGGTCAGTGAAGAAGAAGGCTCCCAGCAGCCTTGAGGATTAAGTATTAAAATTATTTCATAACTTTACATTTTCTTTTTGACACAGGGTCTCACTGCTGTAGTTCAGGCTGGCCCTGAGCTCAGCCTTGAACTCACAGCAATCCTCCTGCCTGTAACCCAAGTGCTGGGATTACAGGCGTGAGCAACCACACTCGGCACTGTGGTATGTGGTATGATTGCTCGTGGGCATGAGTCTCCATGCCCAGCATTGTTATAGGTGGTGACCTGGGATGAACCTGGGCCCTTACGCTTGCAAGACAGGTGCCAGGACCACTCAGCTAAATCCCGGACCCATTACTTCTCTTTTGAAATTGTTAAACTTCCATCTTGCCAGTGTCAACCTTCATTTAAACACTTTGAAATCATTTTACACTCTGGACATGACAAATCAACTTCTGTATTAAAAGTGTATGGAGAGATTCATAGAATCATATGTGAATCTACATAAAAATAATTACTCTTCTAAATGAATTGAGGGATCCAGTTTGTAGCTGATGAAATTACAACATCTGAAGTAATTTTCCTGCCAAAACACATTGATTCAAATTAAATGAAATCAAAGCTGGCCTTGCTCTCTATAAATTGAGAAACACACAGAGACTATCTCAGTCCTCAAAATAAAAGTGAAATATATTATTTTAATAACTTAAAGCAAAGGCAATTCATATTCCAAAACAGAAAACTCGTAAGACATCTGTGAGGTCAGAATGGAAGAATGAACCTAATCGGCCTCCTTTGTGAGCTCTGAGGAGGAAGAGGATGCGCATGCGCGCTGACATGGCCGCAGGGGGAAATGGAAGCACCTGGGGTGAAGTTGTTTCCCTGGAGAAGCACCGGCAAGGACGGGAGACAAGTGCATCCTGTGGACTCTAATTGTCATGCTGTGACTGAGTGAATACACCAGTCACTTGGGTCTCTGTGTACAAGGGAGACAAGAGCTTCTGGCCCCCTGGATTTTAACTTGTTCCTGCGTCTCTATTTTTCATCTTTGTTACCCCTTGGTCAGGTTCAAGCTCATCTTATACATGGTTTCTACAAACATCCACTATTAGTCCTACAAAAGGAATAACAATTAAATCTAGATTGGTGACACGTAATACCATTTTATCCTATATGTTATCAACCTTCAGAAAGCACTATGTTTTTATCAGATAATATTTAAAATCTGTTATATTCTTCCTGATGTACAAATTTTTTAAATATTCTGATTATATATTACATTTTCATGTGTTCTATGTAGATAATTGTTGTTGGGGGCATGAAGAAAATGGAACTTTTATGTTGGTGACGAGAATGTAAATTAGTACAGCCGGTATGGAAAATTGTTTAAACGTTCCTCAAAATATTACAAGTTAAATTATTGTATGATCCAGCAAGCCCATGCGAGGTAGACCCACAAGAGATGGTATGGGGCTGTCAAATACAGAAGGGCATCCCGTCCTCACTACAGCGCTACTCAAAAGACTGGAATTGAAACAGCCTAAGAGCCCCTTGATGTGCAAAAGAAAATGTGAGATATTTACACCACAGATGACCATTGTGTCATAAAAGGAGTGGAATTATACCATGGACGTGGAGCTTATCGTATGGAGTGAAATAAACAAGATGCAGAAAGTACTGTAGGATCTCATTCATAGATGAAATACAACAAGGACAATGATAAGTTTGAAGAAAAAAGTTTAAAAGTTGTCACCATAAATGATAAGCATTTTAAGATGCAGATATGCTTGATATGTTCAATCTGATTTAAACATGGCACAATGTATATGTGTGTATCTGCTTAAACCAGGAGGTATGCAAAGGTCTTTCCATAATTTAAACTATATGAAAAAGCTATGCCATACAATAAAAACCTGACCATAAAAATATAGTATAAATTGACCAAGATACAAAATTTAGGACACTTTCTTCAGTAAAAAAAATAATTATGATACTGACTCCAAAAGAAAGATTTACTTAAATATTTAGGACGATATTAATCAGCAGTTCTTTTTGACAAAAACAGCTCATGTTTTTAGGTTTGTGGTTGCTAGCTTCCCCAAATCCATGGAATGAGGTACAGACTTAAACAATAACTTGCAAATGAGGATGAAATTTGCAAGATTTTATATACACATTCACAATTTTTTGAATTCATAAATTCATCACTGTGAAAAATGTTGACAAAGGTAATCATCAAAAACTTTGTTTCCTTCGGGAATGGTGGCACATGCTTGTAATCTCAGCAATCAGGAGGCTGAGGCAGGAGGTTTGCCATGAGTTCAAGGCCAGCCTGAGCTACATGGTCAAGGCTAGCCTGAACTACATAGTGTGACCCTGTCTCAAAAAATATAAATATATAAACAAAAACAAAATTTTTTTTCAACATTTTCCCAGTAATCTCTCATCTGGGAGAAAGACTAGAGTTATAAATATTGTGTGAGGTCACGTTCATGGAGTTGAACAAGAAGTGAAACCACCTCTTGCTCAGAACTAATCCATGTTATATGAAGAACCCAGAACTGTAGAACTAAATAGATTAAAAGATTGGAAACAGCTGGTCCAAAGTAGGCCCAGTAAAAAAAAACCCTGGAGTTAAAGCAATCTGAGGAGAGAAGACCACATTGCACTGGCTGGATTCCCAGCAAAGGGACGTGAGATAGGAGAGTGCTCCTGTCCACAGCCTTCCTCATGGGAGACTGTTTCATGAGACAACCTTAGGAACTAGAGGGAGACTCACTTAAAGTATAATGAAGTATCCAATAAATATCTCTTTTAAAAGATAAAGTTTCAAGTCTCATTAAGAATGAAGAATGTGCTATCTTGTTGTGTCCGTGAAGAATAGAATGGCAGGCGAGAGAAATGTACCAAAAGGGAGAAGGAAACACGCAAAGGATTTCTGATGTTTCAATTATAAAATGAGATTATTCTGAATTCTGTTTATTCATGGAATAAATATTCGCTGCTTATTATGAGGACGACACGCTGGCTGGCACTGTGTGAGATGAATTAACTGGTGGTTATGACAAATGATCTCTGAACATCAAAAATGCATATTAATTCACTATCCTGCAGTGCCATTGCCAGCAATATATTATAAAAGAAACAAATGTGGGGATTTCATATTGGGAATAGACTCAATCCTTTTCTACATTACCATAACAGCAAAATGCTTTTATTAGGCAGTTAGAAAATAAATTCATATATGATCATTAAAGTAAATCTTAATGGTTTCTAATGCCAAAACATGAACTTGGTGAAAATATTTTAATCAACTAAAATGATACCTTTGGTTTAGTCTTCCAGATCTAGGTGAGGTTGTTTCTTTTCACTAGAGCCAGTCCCAAAGGACAAGCAATTTACTATGATTAGTGGATTTTCTATCACATTTTATAAGAGTAGTGAGCATGGCTTTATAAATCATAAAGGACCCAAAGCTCACTAAGAGGATAGTAATGGATTTGAAAATATTCTGGAATTATTTAAATGCAGAATTATGTTTTCTAGAGGAAAACATTCAAATCAAATAATTCTGACTGAGAAAAACAGCAAATATACAATGCAAAGTTGTTAAATGAAAATGCTCTAAGAGGAATTTTTTATACATTGATTTTTCATGATGATAAGCAGATTGTACAAGCAAAATACTGAAACAACATTGGATAATAAGGTAGCATTTGATGTGTATTGTTTTCAAACTTTTGTGGATACAAAGTACTTCTGCCACATATTCAACCTGTCATGAAAAACAACACCACACCAAAATTGCTTGAAATACTATTAAATACATATGACATTTTATATAAAGGTTGAAATGTAGGTGATATTTCCTTTTTCATTATAGAGGTAACTACCAATTCCTTTTGGGTAGTATTTTATCTAATTTCTTTGGTACTATGAAAATAATTTTGGATATTCCACCTCTCAGTCAATTTAATTGGGATTTAATGGCTTACTTGAATTAAATCTGTAGTGTATAGAATTAAGCATAAAATATTTCATGTAAAAATAGTAGAAAATTAACAAAGTAAAATAATTAGCTAAAGATCCTACGATAGCACTTCATATTTATCACGTATTTGGATTTATGGAACACTAACAGAAATCAAAAATTGCATAACTCAGACTTACAATATCAATTACACCCAAAGTCTATGCCCAACATAATTTTGTTAATAGCAATTTTATATATTTTAGTTAATTGAAACTAAAATTAGTTCTCAGATACTCTATGATTATAAACTAAAACATTTATGAAAAATAGAAAAAAATTATGTGAATTAGGGAGGGTATAAAATAACACTGACACATGAGCCTACCACTTTTAAAGATCTTGGGGCATAACAGATTCTAATATGCATAAGCTTCTCTGGAGAAAAGGAATGAATTGTCCAAAGCAGTATGTAAGAACTTACCCAAAAGTTCACACTGCAATTGCTGTCCAGCTACTTGAGAGCTGTGCCTGAGGTGAATATGGCCTGTCCATAAGGTGAATCCATCTGTAGCTTCCCTTAAGAGTGCTTGCACTGAGCCAAATGGACCACAGAGCTCATGGTCCACTAAGGCTAGTTGCATTCACAGTGTCCCACAGTGACAACTGTCCCTCATTTTCATTTTCATAGTGCTCTCTTTCAGACAACTAAGTGTGAATGTGCAGTGTCACCCATCTTATTGAGAAACTTTTGTAGATTCTCTGCAACATCTACTACAATATGAAACTTCTTGTTTGAAAGTTTTGTTAACATTTTCTATGCCTGGTGCTTTTCTGTGGGATATTTTGAAATCTAACTCAAATTCAAATATTTCCTTAAATACATCTCCCCATTGTGCGTGTGTGTGTGTGTGTGTGTGTGTGTGTATTGCTTAGTATCGCTTATAAATATTTGGTGCAAATGCTTGATATATTCCATTGTAATGTGTTCAGTTGTTCTATTTGCTTGTTGTTCAAATTAGTCTCCTTTAAAGCAGTCAGTATTGCTTATTCACATCTCATTTCCTTTCTTCTTGAATAATACAAAAATAAATTTGTCTATTTGTAGGGGTTTTTTTAATTTTTAACTTCTAAATTAAATGATGTTTGTACCAGCCAGGTAGTCTATATAAGCCTGTCAATTCCAAAGTTTTGACAAAATGTACATAATATTTTTCTCCTGCTGTATTTTCAATACTGATTGACAGATAATATATGGTCATAATTATTATTTCATTGTCACATAATTAAAATATATGTTTGGTCTTCATCTTGGTTCCTAGCTCAGAGATCCTAGAATATTACTTTCTGGGAGATAGAAGCATCTTCTGTTATACTTGGTCTTAGGCCACAGTTATTATTGCAGGAACTTTGAAGATCCTTGGATTCATGAGATGCTGAAAGTGTCTTTTTCTGATAATGAGTTGCCTGGTGGCTGGCAACTAGCAAGGGGAGAGATTTGTCCCTAGAAAGACAGATGCATAACAAGAGAATTGGAAATTTCTGCCCTATTCCTCAAACTCTGAGGAGGAAGGAAAGACAGGAAATTGATTTAATTCCCAATGATTCATTATTGAAAGATGCCAGAGGCCATCTGAGTGATGAATTTATCAAGGTATTGGGATGGTGGCTTATGTAGGGAACATGTGGAACTCCCCACCCCCATATTTTTCCCTGTGTACTCTGTCAATTTTCTGTTCCTACGTTTTATCATTTTTAGTGAACCAGGGATAAAGTGCCTTCTCTCAAGTTCCATGAGTTCTCATAAAATTATTTATATTTTTTTCCAAAGAGGGGACCATGGGTACGTACCTCAGATTTAGAGTCCATGAATTAGAATTAGATGACTTGTGATTTGCATCTGATGTAGGAACTGTCTTGTGGGTATGAGCCCTTAGCCTGGGAGTTAGGACCCTGATTTCCAGAAGATCATGCCAGAACGGATCTGCATTGAATTTTAGAACATCCACATGTTCACGGAGAATTAACTGGTGTAGGAGGAAAACTATAACTTGGTGTCAAAAATGTGAGAATAGTTCAAGATTATGTGAACCAAGCTGAAGAAGGCCTTGCCTTGACATGTATTTCTTTCCTTTTTTTTTTTTTTTTTTGAGACAGGGTCTCACTTTGTAGTTCAGGCTGGGCCTGAGCTCAGCCTCAAACTCACATCACAGCAATCCTCCTGCCTCTGCCTCCCGAGTGCTGGGATTACAGATGTGAGCCACCACACCCGGCACTGTGGTATGTGGTACTGGTTGCTGTTGGGCGTGAGTCTCCACATCCTGTATGATATGTGGTTACCGGGGATCAAACCTGGGTGCCTGCACTTGCAATATTGTGAAATAGAAAATGCTCAAAGTAAAATAGAGTGAAGGGGGAAAAATAATGAGATTATAACAAAAAAGTAAGGAAACAAACTTTATGTATATGGGAGGGAGTTAGGGTGGGTAGGGCTATGGGAAAAATGAGAATTAAGTTGTGTTTTATACTGGTACAAATCCCCATTATGGAGTTCAATCATGATACATATATGTAATGTACCAATAAAGATTTTTTAAAAAAATAGGCACTGGAACCACCGTGCTAAATCCCCAGCCCACCTTGACATGTATTTCCATGATCACTGCAGCAGCAGAAAAGGACATGGTACTCAGAAATTGGCACTTAACATTTTTGACCAAATATGGCACATTAAATTGTGACTCTCAGGATTCACTGGATGAAAAGTTTTGTATGCCTGTACTTAATTTCAAGGAGCAAGACAGTAAAGTCTTCCTGTGTCAGGAGTGGATAAATAACAAAATTATTTGATTAAAAACAGTAAAGACTATTACAGTTTAATTGACACTTAATTATTTTGTCTCAAAAGCTGCACTATAAGCTCTTTGACAGATACCATTTAGATATTTCCTGTTTATTTTAATTTTTCATATCACTGTTGTGTTCAGTTCCAAATATTACCATCATCATTTCCTTTTTGATGATTTAAAGAATTTTGCTTATTTAGTTTTACTAATTATTTTTAATCTCATTTAAATTTTCAGACATATTTGTGCTGTCTTTCTAATTGTTTCAAATTTTATCACATTTTGATCTTGGACATTTCATGAGATCTCAATTCTATTTACTTATCTCCATCCATATTTACTATGTAGCCACTATTTGATCTGATTATACATATCCTTTGTAAGCTATAAAAAATAGTCTGTTTTAATGCTTAGGTCTCTAATCCACTTTGATTTTAGTTTAGTGTATAGCAATAGAGATAGCTCTAGCTTTAGTATTTTCATGGGTTAAAGCCCAGTTTTTCTAACACCCTTTGTTAAAGAAGCTGTCTTTCCTCCATTGAGGATATTTGGATCCTTTGTCAAAGATGAGGTGGCTTAGTGTATCTGGAGTAGTTTCTGGATTTTTTTAATCTATTCCACTTGTCCTTTAGTCTGTTACTTTGCCAGTTAAGCTGTTGCAAATCAGGTTAGGTAGAACTCTTGCAGACAGTGGCTTATGGAAAAACTTTATGAACAAAACCTCTACAGCAGGTGAACTAGCAGAAGGAATCAACAAATGGGATCTCATCCTATTAAAAAGCTTCTGCACAGCAAAAGAAACCCCAAGCACAGAGAAAAGACAACAAACAATATGCAAAAAAAATTTTACCATCTTTTCCTCAGATAAAGGGCTACTATCTAGAATATATAAAGAACTTAGAAAAATCAACCTCCTCCAAATTAAAGACCCAATTAAAACATGGTCATCTGAAATGATCAGATGCTTTTAAGAGGAAGAAGTAAAAGCAGCTAAGTAGTACATGAAGAAATGCTCAACATCACTGGTCATCAAAAGATGCCAATGAAAACAACACTGAGATTCTGTCTCACTCCACAGAGAATGGCTGCTATCTTGAAATTAGCCAGCGACAAATGCTGGTGACCCTGTGGGGAGAAAGGAACCCTTCTCCACTCTTGGTGGGAATGTAGACTGCTATAACCACTATGGAGATCAGTGTAGAGTGTCCTCAAAAAACTAAGAGTAGAGGTCTCATTTGACCCTGTTATTCCCCCGCTAGAGATATGCAAGAAAGAATTAAAATAATCATATCACAGTGACATATGTGCACCCACATTTATAGCAGCTCAGTTTGTAATAGCTAAATCTTATAAACAACTCAAATGCCTATTAACTGGACACTAGATAAAGAAGATGTGGTATTTTCACACCCTCACCAGGAGGAGGCTAATAACATTTACACTGCATTTTTGAACAGCCATAGAAAATGTTTTATTTTAATTTTGACTTTTATAGTTTATATATTGCATTTTTAGCTATAGGCTAAAAATACTGAAGTAAATTTCCCAATAAAAATGCAAAGCATTAGTCTGAAGAGATGATGGGAAAATTTTTTAAAATTTCAACATGGGGCCAGGGATTTAGCCCAGTGGTTCTGGTGCCTGTCTTGTAAGCATGAGGGGCTGGGTTCAATCCTAAAACCAAATACAACCATTCTGGTCACACCAATCAGTACCACATACCACAGTGCGGAGTGTGGTGGCTCATGCCTGTAATCCCAGCACTTGGAAAGCAGAGGCAGCAGGATTGCTGTGATGTGAGTTTGAGGCTGAGCTCAGAGCTAGCCTAAACTACAAAGCAAGACTCTGTCTTAAAAAAAAATCAATATGAACAATAAAGGTTCTTGCTCTGCCTGCCTCAGAGAACTAAGTATACACAAGCAAGATGTCATTGCTGTGTTGCCGTAGAAACTGGCTGCATGATAACTCTCCTCTATTGGAAACTATCCATCTATGATATTATTAATACTTCTTTTTAATGGGTGAGTGGTCTGATGCAATTAATCACCTTTCAAACAGAGCTTACATTTAACACTCTTTGATATCTTGAAATTAAAGGGTAAAATGGAATGATCTTAATGCTTAAAAAGCTATAAACAAGAGTTTTAAATTAAAATGCTATTTCAAGCATGCTCCAATTTCTTCAAATTCAAATTTTCTTTATTAAAGTCTCTCATATATGAAATAACACAAAAGTGCTCCAGCAAAGCCAAAGAAAATTCATATCATTTATTAACTATTTCATAAAAGGAGTTGAAAGATGGTGTTCTAAGTCCTGGATATAAAGAAGTAAACAAAGCAGAACAAGTTTCCTGTCTTCCCAAATCTCCCTGAGTGACACAGTACAGAATTAGGACACAAAATTTATAAATAAAATAGATATTATTTGATTAATTGATAAAAATCTAAGAAGAAACATAAGGGATAAAGCAGAAGAAGCTGCATGTTGTTACGGGCACATGCAAGAGGAGAGACAGGAGGTAGTCCTACAAAACTGACATTAAGACAGAACTGTAGCAAGATCTGGTGGTGTATGTCTGTAATTCCAGCACAAGGAAGGCTGAGGCAGGAAGACTGCTGCAATTCTGAGGCCACTCCTTGGGCTACACAGTGAGTTCAAGGCTAGACTGGACTATATAGTGACACCTTGTCTCAAAACTAAAACCATCAGGAATAAAAACAAACAGAACCATGACTGAGGAATTATATGCTACTGGGAAGCAAAGACTCTTAGCAAAAGTAATAGCAATTCTAGATGTCCAAAGACAGAAGGCTGTTTTCTAATTGTTTGGATTTTTGGTTGTTTGTTCTTTTGTTTGTTTGTTTGTTTGTTTTTGGTGCCCGCCCTGCCCCAATGCACAGTCATGTTGCAACTGGAGTTTTTACTTGAGCAAACTGAGACTCATGTGTTTATACTGTTCCATCCTACTCTTTGTCAAAAAATGCAATCACATAAGACTTAAATTTTTATATTATAGAAACATAATCACAAGGCTAGCATACATTTCCATCTTTTCAATTTTTATTTTCATTAATACATTTATTGTACATAATAGTGATATTTTCAAAGCATCTTTAAAAGTTAATACCTTGAGTAGATAATCTTAAAATTGCTCATGGTAATTGATTATATGACTTTCTCAAAATGTGCCAACTGCTAACCAAAAAGCGTTTAGAGAACATGGAGATTGTGATAGAATAAAGCATAAAAAAGTAGGAAACCTAACTAGAGTAAACATTGGTTAGGTCTATGAGTTTAGTGTAATAATCGAGTAATATATAACATTTATTTCATTGGAATGTTCACCAAGAGGAGTATCACTATTATATAGGGTTAGAAATAATTTGTCTTGATTTGTTACTTGTTATTGTATTTGTATATGTTCTTTAGATAGTATCATCTAGCCAACAAAAGGTATCCACAGTAGACACTATTATGTGTGATTTATTTAGATGTTTATCCAACGTACACCTAAAACAAATCCTGTATTTATGTAGTGATGCTTTTTCAACATAAAATTTACCATCAGCTCTTTGAAGTTGTGATCAAATGAATGAAAGAGAACAGTGCAAGAAATTTTAAGTAGAAACATAATATCTCTTTTTTTTAGAAGACTGTTAAGAAATTACAAAGGAAACAATGCCGGTTACATAGTTATTTTTCTATCAGTAGGGGTGATATATGTTCCTGTGTATTTGTTACCTTCTAGAAAGCATATTATTAAAAACTGAAAGCATAAAATATTATCTGAAGAAAATTATACACTTCTTTCTCTCCAATTTTGTCTAATATGGAGGTGGAAATAAATATAAACAGTAGGAAAAATCATATTGTTTATGGTTACTGAAGTATTTCATAAAGGATTTAAGGGAGGCAGTGTCTATATCCTTTCAAAATCCTTAGCAATCTTTTGCTAAAGCAGATCAATTTGAAATCTGCCTGTCAAGATGAAAGTATTTGAAAATAAAGCTAACATAAAAGCAGAATACTGATCATTCAATGATACATAAAGTAAATGAAATAATAATCATATGAAAGGGCCCCTCCCATATGTTTGGGGGCTGAACATATGCTACAGAATCAGAGTACTAAAAAGTAATTATTGAGGAAACAGCTATTTAGCTCAGTGATTCCAGCACCTGCCTTACAAAGTACAAGGTCATGAGTTCAATCCCTGGTACCAAAAATTCCAAAAAGTAATTATTGAGAAAATATATTTGGATGTAAAATGAAATTATTCTACTTGTCATCTTCAGCTAATTGGCAATTATTTTAGGAGCCTAATGAAAACTTCTGAAAAATATGAACAGTGATTTGTTTCTTAGTATGTCTTCCTTGAAGACATTTAACTTCACAGGTTCTACTGCATAACTTTCCAGTTTTTTGAGCACCTTGATTTTCAAATACAAAGTAGATGTACTTATGATGTGATTTGAATGTGTTCTTTTGAGATTGCCAGTTCTGAATTGATATAGTTCTCTATCTCTGGTCTTCACTTCATGATACTTTCTCCTTTGCTTTGGCCATTTTCCTCTTCAATATGTCTTTAACCAGATATATTCTAGGTTACTATCCACCTCACATACTCTGTATCATCTCCAATGCTTATATCCAGATTGTAGTAGATTTAGTATTTCTAGTAAAAACATTGGAAAAGAAATGAGTGACTGCATGAGGTTTATATACCCCATAAATAATTGAGCTTGGATACAAAGAAGTGCTCAGTCTCCTACATGATGATTTCCCTTCTAACCACACCTGGTGTGACAGTAAATTTTGTGTCAGCTTCGCTAAGCTAAGCTCAGAGAGCCAGTGATTCATTATTTTCATATATGTCTATAAGAGTGCTTGTCCAGAGAAGCCTGTAGGACCTCCATCCCTATATGGGAGAGTCTGGTTAAATGCCATGGTGGTCACACAATGACTTCCGGTGAGAAGACCCCTGATTGACAGCTTCTTGCCATCAGGACCAGGCCCAAAGCCCACAGAACCTCCATCCCCTTTTTGGCAAGTCTGGGGCAACACCAAAAGGCCCTGGAATCTCCATTTTCTTGTGAACCAAATTGGACATAACTGTTGCAAGGGAAATGCTTCCAGAAACACCACCTACTTGCTGGTGGACATTGAATACATACAGCAGTGATACTGGAACATAGATAGAGGTCATCAGTGAGTTTCTCAGAGCAGCCTACCACATTAAGAAAAGATGCACGGGAAAGTGAGGGAATCCTGTTGTGACTACAGCCATCGATCCAGGAGGAAAACACAGGCAGGAGCCATCTCCTAAGGGTTCCATATATTAAGTAGGAAGAGACTTGCAACATTGTCCAGATGCCAGGCAAGCACTTACCAGCAAAAATAAAGGAATAGAAATGAGAAAAATTCAAAACCCAGACACAAAGATCACCATCACAGGAGAATTCAGGGAAATGGAGCCAGCTGAAGCTCAATCACCAGGACACTCTGAGATGGTAACAAAAGCAGATGTAGTTAAACAGAAATCAGAACTGACCTCTGAGATGAAAACAGAGATACTGGCAAGAGTGGAAGATATGATTAATAATACTAAAGAAAAGATTGGGCACATGATAGAATCTGAGATAAAGGCAATGGAACATTTTAAAGAGCTTCAAGCAGAGTTCCAGGTGATTAAAATTGACAATGAAAGTTTGTGAAGTAGGATGAACCAGGCAGAAGACTGAATTTCAGATACAGAGCACAGGACTGAATCAAATGAACAAAAATGTAATAATTTATGGAAATTGGCAAGGGGCCATGAGGAATCAATCCAAAAACTCCTAGACAATAGGAATAACATAAAACTGACTGGAGTCACTCATGAAGCAGGAGACAGTGCAAAAAACAAAACAAAACAAAACAAACAAACAAACAAAAACTTCACAGATGAAATGGCAGAAAAATTTCACAGTTAAAGGAAAAGAATTGGACTTACAGATAAATGAGGCATATAGGACTCCAAATGGCTGTGATACAAAAAGGTCCATACCCAGGCATATAATTATTGAAGATCCAGATATCCAACAAAAGAATGAAATACTAAAAGAAGTTAGAGAAAAGAAAAATATATGTATAAAGAGAAGCCCACCATAGTCATAGCAGACTTTTCAACACAACCACTCAGTGCAAAGAGAACCTAGAGTGAAGTGTCTCAAGTCTTGGAGGAAAACAACCTCTAACCTCGAATGATGTATCTTGCAAAACTATCTTTCAAAATCAATGGGGAAATAAAATATTTCCATGACAAAGTATACCTGGAAAGCTTCACAAATATAAAACCTGCACTCTAAAAATTCTAAAGAATATCTGGGAAAAAAACAATGTAGGTCACAAACTTATGAGACCTAGCAGCATGAATCATTGCACAAGGTAACAAACTGAATGGAAAGGGGAAAGTCAAAGAATAAAAGACAGTTATAAATCAGACCATATCAGTCATAACCATGAATTTTAGTGACCTCAATGTGCCAATTAAAAGACAAAGATGGGCAGAATAGATTAAGAAATAAGATCCAACAATATGTTGCATACAAGAAACACACCTTATTCAAACAGAAAGCCATAGACTGAAAGTAAAAGGTTGGAAAACAATTCTCCTTGCAACAGGAAACCACAAAAAAGCAGGAGTGGCTCTCCTATATGTTGACAAAATATATTTCAAACCAAAACTGATTAAGAGAGATAAAGAATGACAATATATTTTCATACAGTGAACAGTAAAAGAAAAAGATGACATTCATAAATTTTATGCACCAAATTCCTGTGTACTCAACTATATAAAACAAATATTAATGGATATGAATCTCCCTAGTGAATATTGATGCAAAAGTTCTCAATAAGATACTGGAAAACAATATATACAATCATCAAGAAGATTATACACCCTGACCTAGTTGGATTCATCCGAGGGATGTAAGGACAGTTCAAAATACATAAATCAATAAACATAATATACTACATAAACAGACTCCAGGACAAAAAACCATATGGTCATCTCAATAGAAGCAGAAAAAGGACTTGACAAAATCCAACACTCATTCATGATCAAAATTCTACAAAAAATTGGAATAGATGAATTTTATCTCAACCTAATAAAAGCTTTATATGAGAAACCAAAGCCAACATCACCCTAAATGGCCAAAAATTGAATTTTCACACTAAGATCAGGAACAAGACAAAGGTATCCACTATCACCATTTTTGTTCAATATAGTGCTAGAAATATTAGCCAAAGCAATTAGGCAAGGGAAAGAAATAAAAAGAATAAAGAAGAAGTTCAACTGTCATTATTTGCTGACGATGTGGTGCTCTACACAGAAGATTCTAAAAACTCAACCAAAAGACTGCTAGACTTAATCGCCAAATTTAGTAACATAGCTGGATACAAGATCAATGCTCAAAAATCAATAGCCTTTGTATATGCAAACAGCAGACTCACTGAGAGAACAAACTGGGGAGTCAAGCCCTTTCACAATAGCACCCAAAGAATGAAACATCTAGGAAATGATCTAACAAAGGAGGTGAGAGACCTCTCTCTGAAAGACTCTGAAAAAGGAGATAGAAGATATCAGAAAATCAAAGGAAATGCCTTGCTCCTGGGTAGAAAGAACTAATATCATCAAAATGGCTACCCTCCCGCAACTACTATACAGATTCAATGCAATCCTGATGGAAATCCCAATAGTATATTTCAAAGATCTATAGAAAAAATCCAAAAATTCATCTGGAACCACAAAAGACCTAGAATAGTGAAAGCAATTCCAAGCAACAAGGACATGATGGAGGTATTACGATCCCCAACTTGAAACTATACTACGAAGCCACTGTGATTAAAAACTGCAAACTGGGAAAGTGACAGACCTGAAGATTAGTGGAGTAGAAGATCCAGAAACAATTCCAGATACACCAAGTCACCTCATCTTTGACAAAAGAGCAAAACAAAACAAAACAAAACCCTCAGTGGAGGAGAGATAGCCTCTTTAACAAATGGTGTTCAAAAAACAGGGCTTTAACCTGCCAAAGGCAAAACTAGACCTATCTCTTCCACCACGTATTAAACTAAAATCCAAGTGGATTAGACATCTAAATATTAAAACAGAAACACTAAACCTGCTGGAAGATAAGTTAGCCAGAACTCTTGGAGATGCTGGTTTAGGGAAAGACTTTATGAACAAAACCTCTATAGCACGAGAATTGGCAGAAGAAATCAACAAATGAGATTTAGCTCAGTGGTACCAGCACCTGCTTTGCAAGTGCAGTAAGAAGGATTGCTGGATAAACAAAAAAGGTTAGGGGTTTATTTGGCTTACAGTTCAGAGAGGTTTCAGCCCATAATCAGCCAACTCTAACGCTGGGATGGCAAATAGGCATCACAGAGGAGAAACAGCACAGCATAGACAGGGCAGCAAAGGTGACAAGAGACACAGTTCATGGTGGTGGAACACAGCAAAAGCAAAAAGAAAATGTAACACCATCTTCTCCATTTATTTTATTCAGACTACTGGCATTAGGGCAGTGTCAAACTAATGACTCACCTACAGGGGTTTAGTAATCACTCACCCTTAATCCCAGCATCACACATTCCAGATCCAATTACCTGTGAAAAAATGTCCCAGCTCATCTGCATGAGGCTCTAGGGGAATATGGAAACACAAACCATAACACCAAGGTCATAATTTTTCTATGCCGTATTTAAAAGTTACAGAATATTTTTCATGGTAAAGGCATCTGTTTAATATTATATAATCCTTGCAAACACCTTGCGGCTTCACATATTTGTGTGAGACTGTTATTGCCATGTTTTGTTACATACCTCATGTGTAATGTGTAATATTTTCTTCTTATTAATCAAATTTTATATTTTCTTTGATTTTAATACCAGCACATATCGACTCTGATTTCTGCATGGGAACTATAAGTGAACTACCTCTTTGTTTTTAATAGAATCCATCTATATGTATTAGGAAACAATTCTGAATTCTTATTTTACATGGTATTATGTTTTCTTCCAACAGATGTTAATCCCACCTTTTCCTCTCCAATAATAGTTTTCTTTATTCTTTCTGTCTAGTTAACATACAACTGTTACTAATAGGTATCTTATAATATCTCAGTATTTTTCTTATGTTTATAATAAACATTTAAATTTGACTATACTTATTCTTTTTCCAAAATAGAATGTTTGACTAGCTATTTTTCTATTTATAAAGTCATTAGTTTAATACTTCAAGTGCTAGTTAATTTTGACATATTTCCAAATTTGAATTCATAAAAAGCCAACTTTCTGGCAAAATTCCTTTTCTGTTATCTGGCTCACTGTCCCTTCTGCTGGGGTTGCTTTTTATATTCAGTTCCTCTTTTGTGAACTTTATCCATCAGTTTCATTCAGTGAGTGTTTATAAACACTAAGTTTTTATTCTCCAAGATCTTCACACAATTATTCCCTCAGTCTTCAAGGGAGAAGGGCTTAAAAGTAACTCGTTTTTCAATAGTAGTTACATTTTCATTAGGATTTTGAACATAATGGCTCATTTTCATCTGGTCCTTCCTTCTGATATTCAGAAATTTGTTGAGGAAAAAGAGTTCATTTTCTCCAGCTAAGAAAAGGGAAACATCTTTGAAGAAACAGAAGGGGCCTGTTTTTGTGAATGTTGCCGGTGTGTGTGAGGATGGGGGCAGACAAGGCGGCACTGGGAGGCTGTACCTGTTGCTCTGGGGTTTCCCCACTGTCTGGAACTTTCCCCACCAGCTAATTTCTTTCCCTACTCCACTCCTCTCCATGCCAAACAGAAGCCTCACTGTAGCATCTGTTAAAGATATTAAAGGTGATGGTGGGTGAAGGGGAGTCAGTTAGTGAGAATTTCTTATATGGAGCACAGCCCAATATATCACCTTCCACGAAGCTGCTTCCTTTGCATGTGGCTCTCCCTGCTGAGCAATGCAATGCTGAGGCTGGTGACACAAAAAGTTCACCAAGAGGCAGGTGTTGTGTAAAAGAGACAGCACTTCACCCCACATCGCCACACTGACTCCATAAGTAAGGGGAGGGCAAGTCCAGGATATGAAGCAGAAGGAAAAGGAAGACATTAAGAGTAGTGTAGGTATAAGAAGATGATGCAATTACAGTGTAGAGTTAAACAGTTTAGTAAAATGTAGAATCATTCCAGCTATAAACATAAAGCTACAGTAAAACCTTATCACAGAAAATATTTCCTTGAAAAAAATATTTTTAGAGAAGTAATCCAGCAAGTAGAAAATCAACATTCATGTGTTGAAGACCTAGCCTTCAATGTGACTCTACTTGATGGGATGGCCGTTGGGGAGGGGAACTATGTTACATGAAGTCACAGGGAATCTAATCCAACAGGACATGTTCTTATAAGGATAAGAGGCATAACAGATGGCTGGATGTAGCCAGAGAGTACAGAGAGCAAAGAGCTTGTTAAAAGACAACCAACCATCTAGGAGCCAAGCTGAGATCTCACTGGAGACCAGTGCTGATGGCATATCCCAATCTGTCCATAGATGATTCCAGAGGGGGGTGCTTATGCGAAATAATTGTGAGTGAGAATATTCATTAAGTTTTATTACTTTAAATATATAGTGATAGAAAGATTAAAAGAATATCAGTCTGAAAGGCTAAAATGAAACAGATGGAAATCACCAAAGCTTGGCAGGATTTTGGAGCAATTGAAACTCTAATATACTATCATGAGAATATTGCTGGTATCACACCAGATAACTGTCAGCATCTACTCAAGCTAAACACATAAGTGCATATGCTCTGATCGTCTTTGCATCCAGTTGTGTAGCCAAGAGAATGAGTGTATACTTGCCAATGGCACACATTGTAGAAATTCATTTATAATAGCTGCAACAGGAAAAAGTAAAATCTAG
>PVIR01027118.1:0-23267 GCA_004026965.1 Petromus typicus
CTTGAAACAATGTAGGCATTTGGGTGGAGGGGTCTGGCTACGTAGATCAGACTGACCTTGAGCTCTAGGTGATGCTCCTGCTTCAACCTCCTGAGTGCTGGGAAGGACTTGTGTCACCAAGCCTAGCTGACAAGTGTCCACACATCATTTTTATAAGAACAGAGCCTGCAGAGGGTGAGGACTCAGGTACGCCAAGGAGCTCCAAGCCTCCTATGAAGTCCTTACCTCCCCCTTGTTCAGCTCTATCTTGGGCTCTAACTTGTCATCACAGAAGAGAAATACATGTTGGGCCCTTCTATGAAAGTCACCCACGCTCCCTGACTTTCCTGACCTCAGTTTCTCCTTCCTGTGGGATGGGTCCATAGTTTTAAACACCTAGTGACTGTCACACAGAATGAATGGACTCCCTAAGTCACTGATTGGTAAACTTGTGCTGCGAGCAGCCTTCTCTTTAGACAGGGAAAAAAAGAATATGTCTACAGCCCAATGGTTCAAGTCACATGTGACTGTGAAATAAGTTGTGTGTGTGCTCCAAGAAATCAGGGTAGGGCTGAGTGTTTGGTAGAGAGACATATTTTTATTCCTTCAGAGAGACAAAAAGCACTTTTTTTGTGAAGATGGAAACTAAGGCACTTCACTAGTTATGGAGAATCACTGGGCATAAAGAGTAGCTGGGCCCAGCCTCAGAGCTTTGCAAAGCCATCGCACCTAGGTGTTTATGTGTGTCATGCATGTGTGTGTGTGTGTATGTGTGTAGAATGCATCTCCCATCTTCCTACTGTGTGCGGAGCGAGCCTTGCTTACTAGTCTGGATCAGCCCCATGCCTCCCTAAACTTAGCTTGAACCATTGAAATAAAGCAGCACATGGATTGAAGTGAGACTGAAGATATACACTCCTCAGCAAAGAGGAAGAAGGGATTCTTCTTTCCCTGAGGCTCTGATTATGAGACACAGTCTGAATGGTGACTTTCAAACTATATTTACATTAACCCATAAGGTACCTGTACCTCATGACCTTGGTCATAATTGTAGACATGCACACACACACACACACACACAACTTGCATTGTGCTCTACTAATTTTATCCTAATTTTAAAAGTGCTCAGAAATACATATTCTAGGTTATAAAACCGACCTCAGGAAGAGTAAAAAGCCCAATGACACTTTAAACAAAAAGTATATGTGTGATGTACACAGAGTACCAAACTGGGCATATTTTACCAATACTAATTTCATATACTTAGAATATGATGTTTTTTAAAATGTGTCTCTGTAGACATTAAGATTAAAGCCATATTATCCTATTTTCAGACAAAGTAGATTTCAAACCAAAACTAATTGAGACAAAGAAGGACACTGCATCCTCATATAGGGAACTATCCAAGAGAAAGAGGTGACATTCATAACTATTTATGCACCAAATTCTAGTGCACCCAACTATATTAAATAAATATTAATGGACATGAAAAGCCAGATAAGCAGTAATGTAGTAGTATTAGGGGATTTTAATACCCCACTGTTAAAAATAGATTAACTGGACAGAAAAAAAAAACAAACTTCAACTGAACCAAACTTTTAAAGAATGGACTTAATAGATTCCTACAGAGTATTTCAGCCACAAAATCAGAATATACATTCTATTCAGCTACTCATGGTCATCTTCCAAAATGGACCACATGCTAATTCACAGAGCATGTTTAAGTAAATGCAAAGGAGTTGAAGTTATACCCTGTAGAGTATATAGGGCCTTGAAATAGGAGATAAATACCAAAAGAAATTCCAAGATCCTCACAAACACATGGATATTGAGCAGCAATCTGCTGAACAACCAAAGGCCACAGAAGAAACTAAACAGTTTTTTAAAATAAATGATAATTACAGTATAACATACAGGAATTTATGGGACAGAACAAGAGAAATTCATAGCAGTGAATGCCTACAGCAGGAAAACAGCAAGCTCAAATAATTCTGAACTTCAAGCTACAAGAAAAAGAGGAGCAAGACAAACACAAAGCTCATACTAGGGAGGAGATTTTAAGGATCAGAGCAGAAATCAATGCAATGGAGACTAAGAACAATACCAAAAAAATCAGTGAATCGAAGAGTTCATTATTTGAAAGGTTACATAAAATTGACAGACCCTTAACTAATCTTATCAAAAAAAAGGAAAAAAACTCAAATCCATGTTGTTAGTAATGAAAGGGGGGAAATCACCACCAATCCAGCTTAAGTCCAGAGGATAATAAACACCTACTTTGAAAATCTGTACTACAATAAGAAAATTATAGAAGAAATAGATACATTCCTAGATAAATATGAACTTTGGAAGTTGAAGATATAAAAATGTTAAAGAACCCAATATCAATCTGTGAAATTGAAAATGCAAGAAGAGTTAATGCCACTACTTCTCACACTTTTTAATTAAATCAAAAGGGAAACAGTTCTCCCAAATTCATTCTTGGAAAAAACCATTACATTGATTTCAAAAGGAAAGCCCAACAACAACAACAAAACTAAAGGCCAATCTCTGTAACGCTGATGCAAAAATCAGTGTAAGATACTGTCAGAGTACAGAGAATCATCAAGAAGATCATACACCCTGATCAAGTGGGAGTCATTCCAGGGATACAAGGATGATTTGACATGTGAGTCAATAAATGTAATACACTGTATTAACATGGTGAAGGACAAAAACCATATGATCATCTCAATAGATACAGAAAACGTGTTTAACAAAATCCAACAGCCATTCGTGATCAAAACCCTATGCAAAATTGGAATAGATGGGCTTTATCTCAAACTAATAAAAGCTATTTATGTGCATTCATGTTTATAGGAGTTTAGTTTGTGATAGCTAAATCTTAGAAACAGCCCAAATGCTCATCAACTGGAGATTGGATAAAGAAGATGTAGGCTTTTTTTTTTCTTTTTTAATGAAATAGAGTATTACTCTGCCAAAAGAAATGATAAATTTGAGTCATTCATACTCAAATGGACGTACCTTGAGGACATACTCATAAGTGAAATAAGAAGGTCCCAGATGTGTACACGTCATATTTTTTCTCTGGTATGAAAAAGTGAAGGTGTAAATGACGGGGTTTTTCCCCATGTTTGACAAACCACGATATTTAAGCTAGTATGATTTATTTCAGTACACATTATGGTCTCAAGGTCATAGTTGGCTTTCAGTGGGAAGGGAATTGAGGTGGAGGGAGGGGAAGAGGAACGGGATAAGGGGTGAAATAAGATGAATTGCGATGTTACACAAAGAATGTGACATGTACAAGAAACAAAAAAATAATAAGATGAAAAGGTAGGTAGAGGGGGATAAAAACAGAAATTAACATCCTTGTGCCAACTTCCCAAAGAATGTAAGCATTCTCTGAATGGAGTATTACTCTGCCATAAAAAATGCTAAGTTTGAATCATTTATACTAAAATGGACATACTTTGAGGATATCCTCATAAGTGAAATAAATAGGTTAAGATAGGTAAATATTGCATCTTTTCTCTGGTATGAGAAAATAAAGATGTAAATGAGTCATAGAATTGTATGTTATATATTGTGAAATAGAAAATACTCAAAGTAAAATAGGGTGAAGGGGAAAATAATGAGATTATAACAAAAAGGAAACAAATTTTATGTATATGGGGGGTGGTAGGGTGGGTGGGGCTATGGGAAAATATGAGAATTGAGTTATGTCTTATACTGGTACAAATCCCCATTATGGAGTGCAATCATGATGTGTATATGTAATGTATCAATAAAGATTTCAATTTAAAAAAAAAAGAATGTAAGCATTATGTACCGCACACATATACTGATAGACTAAAATGAAACAAAAAAGACGATTCTCACCAGAAAGAATCAGGTACCTAGTTTTTTAAAAGACAAAAATTTATAGGATTGGAAGAGAAACCAGAGTTTAGGTATCTACTTTTTAAACACTTCTGGTAACTACTTCTTCCCTATCCTCTTTCAAGATTGCTTCTTTCCTTCATGAATAACTTCAGGAAAGTCCTTTGAGGAGCCAAAATTTTCCTCTAGTAGTTTTTTGGGTTTTTTTTTTTTTTTTTTTTTTTTTTACTGGCCAAATTCTCCAGCTGTTAACCTCAATGCCTACAAATTCAGTGCCTGCCTGGCAAGTGCAAGGCCTTGAGTTTAATCCCCAGTGCTGAAAAAAAAAATCTAGAATATATGACAGATATTGTGAAATGGTAAGAAAATATTCAAAGAGAAAAGGGGGTAGGGGTAAGTAAATAAGGGAAAGAAAAAAACTGATGGTAAAAAATGCAACAAAGCAGGCCGGGGATATCATTCAGTGGTTCCGACGCCTGTCTTGCCAGCACAAGGACCCAGGTTCAATCCCCAGTAACCACATACAGTACTGGGTGTGGAGACTCATGCCCAGCAGCAACCAGTACCACATACCACAGTGCTGGGCGTGGTGGCTCACGCCTGTAATCCCAGCACTCAGGAGGCAGAGGCAGGGGGACTGCTGTGATGTGAGTTTGAGGCTGAGCTCAGGGCCAGCCTGAACCACAAAAGCGAGACCCCGTCTCAAAAAACCTTAAAAAAAAAAAAATGCAACAAAGCTTATGTGTATAGGGGGCAGGGAGGTTGTACAGAGAGCAGGGGGATGGGAAAAATGAAAATTCATTAAATTACATGCCATCTACTGGTACAAATTCTCAATATAGATTATGATCATAATATGTATATAAAATGTACATATTTAAAGCCACAAGGTCAAGGTATTCCCAGGGAGGCACTGTAGACAGATGGAAACTTCCTGGCTTCTACAGCAAAAATTCACCTTTCATTGTTCACAGCAGATTTAACTTCTCAGTCATTATTTTCCTTTTGATAATCCCCAGACTGAGGCTCTGAATGCATCTCAAAACACTTCTCCAGGCAGACATGATCAATTATCCTCCACCAACTGGGAGGTGATGTGCAATTTCACCACTGCACACAAAACCCCTCTGCCTTGCAAACCAGGAAGAAGTCACGGCACTGTCTCTCTGGTTCACAGCTAATGGGTCAATAAATAGATCCAAGGACCTGTTCTCCGTGTACTAAAAACAAAGGCCTTGCATGGCAAAAAATAAAGCCTAATTCTATCCCTGAAAATAAAAAAAAAGCATAAGTAGGGAGCTGATATCACCCACAGTTGAAAAGAAATGTCTCATCATAGACACATAGCTGGTCTTTGAGAACCAAGAAATCTAAGATTCCTAGAACTCAGTCCAAAGGTTGTGAAGTTTTTATTTTGTCTTTTGGTTTCTGTCCATTTGTTCTGAGCTAGGGCACTGCCAGGCTGGCCCTGCACACGTGGTCCCCCTTCCTTCGTGTCCCAAGTGTTGAGGTTGCAGGCATGCACCTCAGCATCTGCTCTGAGGGTTTTCGTGCTCAAGGAAATCAATAAAAATCAGACCTTAACGTTGACTTCTTTCTAAAATACTTTCAAAAAGAGAGACAGAGAAAAAACATTAGAACTACAGACTCTTTCAATACTTAACAGCCATTTATGTTTTTGCAACTAAATAGGAAGTTGTGAGAGTAACGTTCTGTGGGACAGAGCAGAGTTCCGTCTGGATGAGCTCCCTGATTCCACGCTTCGTGTTCAGTGTGCTGTGTCTCCCACTGGAGTATGAACCCCTCTGGGGCCTGCACAGTGTCCTTCCAGTCCACTGCTCTGGCTCCTGCCCCCAGAAGAAGACTGTCTGTGCAGCAAGTGTCCAGGTAAAACAAGTGGTGGGCCAGGGGTGCTTCAGGAACCCACCTTTGCCTGCTCTGTGCGCTTTTCTCTTCTGTCTCTTTGGTGCCCAGCTCTCTAAGCCTTAAAGCAGATGCACTGAAACATTCCTCAAAGTTCCCCAGCCTGAGAGATAAATGTCCTCATGCTGGACTAAAGTGACCTGGGTACATTATAGCTTAGTCCCATGTCTGAAGAGCACAGTGTCATTCACAGAACCAAGCTCAAGGTCCAATGTGAGGGTCAGGCATGAAGGTATCATCCGGGGCAAAGCCTTCCACTAGTCACAAAGCAAAACCAAAAGGCTGTAGGGCTTTAAATCGCATCAAACAGAGCAGGAAAAGTAATGACAGGGGTTTGGAGCATGGGATTGGGCTGAGAGAATCAGGCATGTTTTTGTGAACGGTACGTTTGACTGGCTTATGAACAGCAAAGATGGGAAAAAGGGAGGTAACACAAGTGTTCTGGACTTGAAAATCTTAAGAGCTGGAGCAATTTCCACATCTGAAGACTCAAGCCCTGACCAAGGCTGTCGTGAACTGAACTAGACAAGAAAGAACTTTGGTGATTTCCAAATACTTTGAGACCATACCATTAAGTTCTGATCTCCTTGGGTTTAAATAGTATTTGTTCTACACATGAACAGCCATATAAAATTAGCCTGAGAAGTCTAAAATCATAAAACGTTGTGGATTCCAACTGAATCAGCCACGTTATACCTCATTATTTGTGATTATTAAATAATATTCTGTTGAAAGAATAAATAGCTCTGTCACCTAACTTTGAAAAAATTACTAATGCCACAAAAGAATGACTTTGTTATTTTCAAAAAGCTATCCTCCTAAAAACCCTTTGCCTACTACCGCTTTCACTGACACTTCAGCCAACATGTGTAGAGTACATGAACAAGACTTCCATGTACCCAGGACCTTCTACTTGCTGGTCTCTTAGAAATGCCCTCACCTTGTCCTCCTCCATCTGGTTGGATCATCCTAGTACTTTACTACCATCAGCTGTGAAATTAAAAGATGAATTCTCTCATAAGGAAACATTCAGCACTACGGTGCCATAACCAACAGATACGGACAGAGAGTAAAGATTCCCTAGAATAATATAGAGGTTTTGCATTTTTAGAACTGAAGGAAATAAAGTGCCCACAATAAACTCTCTGCTGTATCAACTCCATTTAGCAGATACTATTCAATCTAACTTCAGCCCCCTATTCCTAAGGAAAAGAGTTTCCTCAGTGCCAGTGGCCCACACACTCTCTGCTGTTTTATTTTTGCTCCTTACAATTCCCGGGAGCCTGCGTGAATAATGAAATAAAAAGACATGGTGCAGATAAGTTGTCAGGATCCCTTTTCCTCAGTGAATTTAGTATGCATATTTTTAAATTGACCTTTTAGTCCCAGTTTGTATTCAATTTCACTGGAAGGAATTGAGCAGCAAGGTCAGTTTGAATATCTGTATGCCAGTGAGGTTCATGTTGAAAACTTCACACATCAAATCATGAAGAAACTAATGGTTTCTTTTCAGGGCTGACTGGAGGTAGGCTTTTTTTTTAAAGGAAGAAAGTAAGATTTCTACAAAATGGAAATTTGCCCTAAATTTTTAAAGACAGAGAGGACAGTAATTTTTATTATTTTGATGCAAGTGAAGTTCCCAGTAAACACAGGCTTATAAAATAAGTGATGTTCACCACATTAATGCTTTGTTGCTCATTCCTATTTTCAAGGCTTAATAAAGGCTTCCCACAAGTTCCTCTAAGGCTTAGCCTTCCTCTTGGGTGAATGAGTAATTTTCTTCATAGGGCTAACATTAAATAAATAATGTCAGAATCAAAGGGGACAGGATAAAGTGGACAGCATTGACCATAACAAATTGGGAGTCCCGGGAGCCTGAAGTCTCCAGTTGTTCATATTCTAGTCTAGCCACAGTCTTCATAATACAGTGCCCCAAATCTCTCTAACTTTTTCCATACCCTGCCTACTCTGTTCAGGCTTCCTTGGCCTCCTTGCTATTCCTCAAACTCCCCACCTAATAAATCCCTAATGCCTCAAGTCTTCAATCCAGTCTATAAAAATGAATTTGCCCTAATGACAAAAGATATAATTAATGATGAATAAAATAAATGAAGTAAGATACTATGTCATTCTAGTCTCTCAATAATTCCTTGCTAAATGAAGGAAAAAGTTCCAAATGAAAATATCCCATCTAATACATTCCCTGACATGGTAATCAAGCCCTATGCTTTATTCAATAATTAGCTGGACTAAAATCTTTCCATGCCCATTTTTCTATAGGTCTGGCAGCAAAAAAAAAATTGATAACCTTGGGCGATTTTTAATTAGCACCCTTTAAAAATGGTTTGCTAAATTAGTCAACTATGAAATCACCTCACCCATATGATTAAGTTAGAATTGCATTTCAGATCCATCACCTGTGTTTGCTGTATGAACACACCGTCACTCCAGGATGCTTAATGATGGTGTTTGTCTGCCTGTGTTTTTGTGCATACCTAACCCGATGTGCAGTCTGTCCCGGATGCAACATCTCTTCACTGCTGCTTCAGGTGACCTGCCAGCCACACAGCTCAGACATTCCTTTGTCTCAACCAGAAATAGTTCAGGCTCTATCTTTAACCCAGTGGTTGCATCACTGGAACACAAGGCTCCTTATGTCCAGGTGGATCCTTGTGTTCAGTGTAGGAGGAAAGCTGGGGCATGCTTGAGTAAGATGCTGTGGCAGCTGTGCTGACCCCCACAGGCCACTCTTGTTCATGCCCATCACACCCAAATGGCCTTCGTGAGGTCCCATTTTCCAGTAGAATGTTCTTATGATTTTATTAAACTTCAAACTAAGATTCAGAACCAGAGAGTTTTAACTCTCCTCATAGAGGAGAATGTGGAACATCTGGAGGCTTAAACAATTCATGCAAAGCTAGAATAAGATTGTTGGTCACCTGACTGTAAGCACTACCATCATCTGCAGCCTCCGTATTCCCACCCATCTCCTTCCTTGGCTCCCTTTCTCCAATCTCACTCCTGCCAGTCTGCAGCCAGATCTTCTTAAAAGGCAAACCTGGATGTATCACACTCTTGCCTCTGTGGGTCACCACTGTTCCCATGCTTGGGCCAAGAGCAACCTGCAAAGTCTTGTCTTCCATCATATGCCTCCCTTTCCAGGCTGCCTGCTGCACCTCAGCCACACTGCTATCTTACTGATTCTAAACTCTTTGGTCTCATAAAACCCTCACACAAGTGAATTGCTCAGCTTATGACCCAGACCCTGTTCCAGGTATTTCCATTTCAGCAGTCACCAGACCCTCCAGTCAGCCACTGTGGAACCCATACAGCAGTTATTTCCCTGAAATATCCTCCCAGGAAAAGGTGGTACCATTGTGGCCAGGACTGATCTCTCACCATGGGAGCTGCAGTGGGATTGATGCCTACCCCTGACCTGATTGGATGCACAGAACCAGCCACCTGAGGAGGATAGGTAGACAGTAGTGTTGGGCGTGGGGAGAGTGGTAGTGGGAATTCCCAAGGAGCAAACCTCCCATGAAGTCTAGGAAAGGGAGGTGAGTAAACCAAGTAAAGGGTATAACTCTCACTCAACATACTTATTAGTCATTCTACAACATCAAGATGACTTTCTCCTACTCTGATGTCCCCAAACCCTAAGTGAATAAATCATCTTCCTTGCTTTCTTCAGGAAAATCTGTTCAAAACAGCATTGCTGAAATTCACCCTGCCTTCTTTCCCCTTCTACTCTTTCCATGCTCCTTACTTACAGGGCTGTCACTGTGAAGGGAGGTGAGGAATTCTCATTCAAATATGTCCCAGAGGACCTGTCTGGAGAGTCGGCATTTTCTAGGGATCTCACACTTGACCTGGAATTGGTAGGATTCTATTCTCAAGCTGGAAGTAAAGATACTGATAGCTCTGTAGATGTGGCCTTACACAACCTCAGAGCTGGAAACAACCCCAGAAGACACTGAACCTCGTGCTCGAGTCTTCTTTCATTAATGAACAGCTATATTTGAAGACCATAGGAACCTACATAGATGCTCTACCATGGGCACAGCCTTCACTCTATAAATCCCCAAGGTGGCTGAACCATTTCAGAACACTTTCAGGCATCCAAACACACAGGCGACAGAAGACAGGAATCTCACTCTATTTGTTCAACTTGAAGTACACTTATTGGAGAGTCTCTTCCACCAGGTGGCAACAAACTACTAAAATGCAGTGTATGCATGCCTACTTTTAGTAGGTAAATAGAAGTGGCATCCATATTTCAGCTCAATTCAGGATATTCAACATCCTCAAACACAGAGTAGTATCCTAATGATAAAATACTGAGAAAATGGGAATTGATACAAAGGACATTATCAATATGCCAGCCTTAGCCAGCTACTCCTGAGGAGCCACTGGCAGCCTGGACGCAATTGGGTTCACATTCTTGATAATCTCCATTTTGCCATTGAAGCTGGAAAAGTCAGATAGTAGAGCATGAGGGTAGTCACAAATACAAGATTCCTAGTTAAATCCCAGGCACCCTAGTTCATTAAATCATATATTGTACATCTTGTGTCAATCCGAATACTAGACTCCACCAAGAAAAGATATGATCCTGGACTGTAAAAAGTTCTCTTCTCTTCTTCCCCAAATTAAGCCCATGAGTAAACTATAGAAATACTAACCAGAAAGGTCAAGCATTTAATCTAAGAAATCTTGAGGGTTTATGTTAAAAAAAAAAATCATCCCATTGGTTTGATATTGGTTTAACAAAGCAGGAAGACAACAGTCTATGGTACATAATATTGTTTGAAGTGTTACTGTTCTCACTTGGGGAAAAATGCCCATTTGATAGGGGACCAAGCAAGAAAAAGTGGTTTCATCCTCTTTCATTCACTGTTTTTCCTTTTAACCAAGGATTGCCTGCCTATCTCCTGCCCCAAGCCATCCCCAAAGATGACACAAGTAAACATGCAGGAGAGGACAAACAGGCAAGTTTGCCATCAGAGAGGGCAGCCTGGGCATGATGGGTATATTTTGGGAGCATTACAGCATCAGGCACCAGGCTATACTCATTGTTCCCACTCTCCTGCAGAGTGGAAAAAAGTTCCCCTGAGACAGCTGATCTAAACGGAAGGGGAAAGGACTACAGGGGAACAGAGTAGCCTAAAAGATTGTGTAACACAGTTCCTCTAACGTAGGAAAAGTTTAGAGTATGGAGTGGTCAGTCTGCTTGATCTCATACCCACAGTCACACTGGCATCTATCACAGCACTATTTCTCAGTGCATCTAAACATCAAAGTCCTTCCTCACATGACACTTCAACCAGCTATGTCCAGTCTATCTGCGTGAAGGTTGAAACTATCTCCCAACTCACAACTAGGGAGATGGTCCATGTGAAGATTCTGAATTCCAAAACTTTCCACTATTGTAGCACATGTGTCTATCAAGTACTTGAAGTATGGCAAGTGTGACTAAGGAACTAACACTTTATTTTATGAAGATTCAGAGTTACACATGTGTAGTGGCTACAGGACTGGACAGAGCAAGTCTAGAACATCTCTATCATTCCAGAAAGTCTCCACAGAAGGTGCTAGTCTGTCCCATGGCTAAATCATCCACAGACTCACAAGTGGGCCTTGATTTTTTTATCTTCATGTGTATTCATAAGAAACTTCCAATTTCTATATACATTAAGCGTTTTATTTATAATAATGCCTAAATCAAATTAAATATTATTCTAAGTATTTGTGAACCAACACCTTAATCAAATCAAACTCAATCATGTTTAAGGCATGAGAACTTTTAGCACAGTTGGCTAGTGAGATATTTGTCATTCATTCAAAGGAAAGTGCTACCATTGCATTATTCTAAGTCTATATCGGGAGACCCTGCATGGTGATTCATAGGCCTGGATCTCTAGTTCGTCTCAAGGCTCTACCCAGAGCCTGTGCCCAGTACTAGAAGAAGCCTCCTAACCAGCCTGAAACTGGTGTGTCAATAGGTCATGGCTCTTAGCCATTCTCAGATCACAGACAACAAGCAGCAGCGAGGTAGGTAGAGTCCCTCTTCTCTTTGCAGGCTGGCTCCCCTCATCCTGTCCAGAGCCCTTTCTCTTGTTGTTGCTGTGACAGAAACATGAGCACACAGATCCCTCTTGATTCAGTTCTGACAGAAAGACAGACATTGCTAGCACCACCTTTGATCATGAGTTCAAATTTATTCTTGGTGGGTAGAGGCTATGTTGAGTTGTCTACAAACCAATAATACTTTCCATTGTTTCACATTTGTTTGCAGCAGTCATGCTAAAATCTACACTAATACTTTAATTACTTTTTCAGCTTGGTCCAGTGTTGCTATCTTGCAATATTGAATAGTAACGGTACTTAGTAATAAATCTGCCCAGTGTGTCACAGTACGCTGTCAATATTCACTGCTCTGAGGAGGAAAAATAGTCCAAATCAGTATAGACATATTCTCTTCAGTCCTAACACAAAGCCTAACACAAAGCCTTCACCCCCTTGACAAGCATGTAAGAAAGAGACTGTAAAGTGGCCATTCAGGATGTTCAACTTTCAAGTAGAGTGCTCCAAACCAACTTTCCTGTAGGTACAATGAGGCTGCCACTTCCTAGCTCAACAATGCTTAAGCTCCACCTCATTTCAACAGTGCCCAGGTATTGCATGTAGAGAACACTTCCTCATCAAACCAAAGTCCTTAAACTCAGAACCCGCGTTATTCTTCTTTGCCTTTCTCCACCTCCAATGGCTGCCCTAAGCCATGTCTTAAGTCCCTTTCTCATCTGTCTGGATAACTTCACATCATTTTTGCCCCCCTCCTTCATCTTGGGCTGGTGGGCTTCACTCAGACCCTATTGTTTAAAATTTGGGTTTTTTTACCGTACCCTGGCAACTTCCTGATGTAGGCAAGGAGTACACTGCACTTTCAATGATTTCAAGGTAGGCACAGTACCACTTGAACTAAATCGCCTCCAGTGATTTCAATGCTTAATAGTGTCCCTAAGGTCAAGTCAGCACCAATTCATGAGGCAAGGGTGTGAGTGTTAAATGCTATATGGAGGTTAACAAATGGCTCCATCTTCAAGGACTTTCGGCACCAGCTGGCCCTGCTATCACAACATTAACAGCAAAGGATACATATATTCCCCTCCCTTGAGAGCCTTATCCTCTATTCTCTCAAGCAAAGGGAAGCTCATCCTTTGGTCTTTAGTGGTACAGTTCAGTCAAATAAAGTTTGAGGGAGAAAAAATGGATTGGAGGACCAGAAAACAGGATGCAGCTTCATCCAAGACAGACAGGGCTGCCCTGGGCTGAGGACCTGAGGAAACTCTGTCAGTGGATGGAAGGAGCAGGAAGGAGATCTTGGAGAGGAGTACTGTGTGCTAGTTTTACAAAAAAAGGGCCAAATCCCATTTGGTTTGGCAGCAAGCTCTCAGTGATAAAGGGATGTAGAGTCAAAGACAGTGAATGGTTCAGTGATGATCTCTGGACAGATGGCAGAAGAGCAGACAATTTTTTTTCTGCATAAGAGCCATGATCTCGGAGGATCGCTTAGAATGACATATCTAGTTTCTTGTCAATGTGGAGAGATTTAGCCTCGAGAGTCAGTTATCCCGACTTCCAGCCCCCGAAGGAAAGTGGTATCTCTCACATTATCAAAGTGTGTATACCTGAGTTCATATACATTATAGCTGTTACACAAACAGGAAGTGCTCAGGACAAAGTTTTCTTATCCAGTCAGCTTTTGGTTGCATGCAGAATCTCTTGATTTGAGCAGAAATTGCAGAAAAGGGGAGCAAGGTTACTGTGCATGTACTGCAGGACCCAGGGGACAATGCTATTCCTTGCTCAAGGTCAAATTGAGATCACATATGCTCCTTTTTTGGTGTTTAACATTCTTGGAAGTCTCAGGATAAATTTATGATGTTTAATTCTTCCAGAACAAGTGGTACTTTCTCACCTCTGAGTCTCTGGTGATTTACTTACAACCATCTTCTAACTCAGAGGTCAAAGAATCAAGGAAATAGAAGCCTCCCTCTTCACCTTTGTAAATTAAAATGTACAGGGAAAATTTCAAGGTGAGAAAAGACATAAAACCACATCAGGATATAAAATGCAAGACAAAGAAAATGTTAAAGTACGCTTAATAAAAGAAACTGTCAGTATGGAGAAAGGGAGCTTCCTTGTTTAATGTCTACTCTCTTAACCCTTTTCTTGCTGAAAGGGAAGTTAAGCTTGTATTGTTTTAACCAGGGAAAGGAGCTTATATAAGCCCATAGAGTAATTTTGTACAGAGCCATTAGATTTGAAAAGAAAGATACCTAAAAGTTTTCAGAAAGGCTGGATCATAATGTGCCAGCACAAGGGCCACGCTCAATATGTAGTTGACAGAACATCTCCCAAGTTGGGCCAGAAAGTCACATTGACTTATTGAAAATTTGGTGTGTTCCAGAAGCAGTGACATTACATTTACTGAGATCAGGATTCAGGCTAGTTTTGCATCAGGCACCTGCTATTCATAGTCAAGCCATGCTGACTGGCTGGCAGCTGTGCTTTCCAGTTATCTCAATGCCACCCCCCAGCAGTCATGCAGAACCTAATGTCCAGAAGTGGGGGATAATGGTCTCCTTATCTCCCTGCTATTGTCATCACAAAATAAATAGAGATGCCAGTGAGAAGTTCGATCCTAGTGATGGTCAGATGGATAAACTAAAAAGCCACAGAGACAGTGACAAGAAATGGGTGAAAACAGTCTTTGTGATAGAAGCATATTTTTTAGGGGGAAAAAGGTGGAGACTTGAAGATACAGCAAAGAAGAGTTTAGCAGGCATTAACAATTGATGAAAACCTCGTTTCTCACATAGAACAGCCTTTGAGCCTCCAGAAAGCTCCTGAGCCACATATTACAGCTAAAGATTCCTGAAACCTATTCTGGAAGTTCAGGAATCAGAATTGTGAGGGAAAGAAAGGAATCTGCATGTTAACTACTTTCTGGAGTGACTGTTGATGAAGTAATTAGTTTGAGGACAAGAAGAAGAAAGATGAGTCCAGTCTTCTTCATGATGTAAGTAGACGGTGCTATGTAGTGTCAGAGCAGAGGGTCCCGATGTGCTGTGAATGATCGATACAGCAAGAAAAGAAATAGAACTGTAATTCTGGTTTACAGTGTGTCAACAGATCAGATCTCTCAGTACGTAGAACTCGATGTCTTCTGATAAAACCTGCAATACATTTGGGAGGAAATGGAGCATCTTGTGAAATAGAGGCAGTAATAACAGTTGAAGGGAGTTGTTTGTTTCTATAGTAAGCATCCAAAGAGCTTCTTGTATTGGAAGAGCTCTTACTGTGTGGTTTCTGGAGGAAGCAAAGCCTCACTCCTTACTCTGGGAAGCAAAAAGCCAGTTATTTGCTGCTCCTACTTCTAGTGATGAGGGTGTGAGCATATATGAAAGCCAGGGCCATTTGACGGTTCATCTCAGCATTTGAATGCTGAAGGACAGATTCCATAAAAAGGATCAAAAAATAATTTCCACTGATCCTCATGCTTAGATAAAGGGGCCATAGTGAGGTCCAGACCTTGTGTATAGGAAGAAATTGATTCTTCCCAAGCCAGTTTCCAAGTCTGGCTTTTCATTCCTCTCTGAATCATTGAACTACTGATATATTTTTTAATAAATTTACTTTCTGCCTAAGTTTATAAGATTTAGAGAACTGTAGAAGACAAGGCACACTCCACACACAAACACACGGCCTATTGTGATACAACACAATATATGCAAGCAGAAGGAAGCAAAAGGACTAGAGAGAAGAGTCACTGATGTAAACAGCTGGGTGGAAGGCCCTAAAAGAGGCCATCAAGCAGAAAGGTGAAAGCACAGCAACCCACTGACAGCCTTACAGGATATGGGTTTTTGCTGCAATGGGCCTGCCCCTGATCTACCAAGGAGGACTTGTTATGTGGCCTACAGAGAACTTGTCTCTTTAGTCAGACTCCAGACCAAGAGGAGCCTACTGTACCGCACTTGCTGATGCAGGCGTCAGTGCTGGATGCATTAATCAAGGAACTTTTAGGTTGCCTCTGAACATGAAGAAGAAAGGAGCAAATATCTATGTGGTGACCTCAAACCAGGTTGAGTCAGGGGAAAGAATACTTCTCTCAATACTTTGCTTTCTTACACATTTTCAATGTCCTTATGATTAATCAAGGCAAAAAGACTAGTTCATGTTATCGACACATGAGCAGAGGATAAGGCAGGAATCTGGGCTTACTTCAGGCTGAGGCAGCTGCCAGGAACTCACTTCTCCTGGTGTCTGGTCAGAAGGTATGATTTCAGGATGATGGGGCAGGAAATTGATCAGCTTGGTTCCCATGTAAAGAGGGCAGGATGCCTCCGGCCAGTGGTAGACACTGACTCTAAGTGAAAAATGAGCCTTACAGTGTCTCAAGGCAGCGGGGTTTGGGAGTCCCTTTTAATTATTATTATATCGTAACTTGTCCTAACCTGTTCTGTACACATTGCAAGCTTCCTTTGCCCCATTAAGGAGGTCCACACTGCACACATTTTTCATGTCTGGCCTCTATGAGCATGCAGTAACTACTACTGCAATCCCAAACCTCCCAAGGGTTGCTGTCATACAAGGCTGCAGCCTCTCTGACTTCATCCAGTATACTCTGTCACAACATAGAAAAACTCTCCCAACTGTATCAGAGAAAACTTTGAACTAGATCAGGTATGAGAATAGTACAGAGAGTAGACAGAGCCCTCTGGTTTCAGGGCAGAAATCCAGGAGTCTCCTAGAACCTCAAAGACATGTTTCTTTCTTTATATTTGGACATCTGATTTTCTGTTTTTTAAAGGAACTTGGGTATTGGTTAGCTTATAATATAACAAATTCCTCTGTCTCCTGTTGTCCTCACACTCTGACTATTTAATCCAGTGACAAAAGACAGTGCGAGACCACCATCTTAGTCAACAAGCCATAAATATTCCTACCGTCCTGGGCACTGTTGACATTGCTATTTGAGTAGAACAGGATTATACTATTGGCCAGGCCTGTCCAACAAGCAGCTTTCAGGCTATTTGCCCTCTTTATTTTCAAACTTATAACAAAAAAATATTAAAAATAATGAAAAGTTTGCTACTTATATACAGTAACTATAATATATATTTTATAAATGCCCAAAGAAAACTCAACTTCACAGATAAGGCAGCCAAAAGCCAAAAGTTGGACATGTTCATGAGAACCTTGTATTGAGGACGGGGTTGAAGGGACATATAGTTTTAATACCAACCAAATAAGGGGCCAAGGACTTTGCCCACTAGAAAGGGGGAGTCAAAGTGGTTACAGTAAGTAGTACTATTAGGACTGGTCTGGTCCAATTTCAAGTCTATAATCCTTGTTTTCTGATGTTCTCAGATCTAAACTCTTTCAAAGTAGCATTTAACTATTTTCTCTAGCAGCCCAACTTCAACACTAAACACTCAAAAAATTACAAGGAAGGGAAACAAAGTACTGAAGTTAGTTTCTAATTTAGTGATGAATGATCTAAAAACCACTGCAAATGGTATTCTAGTTATGGAGGGTAGATGGGAGAAATACAAAGGGAACCACAGATAGAAAGCAAGCACAGAAGGGACATATTTGGAAGGAGGGCAGAAATGGCCAGCCAGGTAGTTGCAGAATAAGGGTACGTGTGGGTAGGGATGGCAGAGAGAATCAGCCCCTCCCTTCACATCACATAAGGAGCAAGCAAATCACCTTGGAATTAGCTTATGCACATCATCTCATTTAACCTTCCCAGGGCTGGGAGTTTAGCTCAGTGGCACCACATCTACCTTGCAAACACAAGGGCCCAAGTTTGATCCCCGGAACCACCAAAAAAAAAAAAAAAAAAAAAAAAATTCATTTAACCTTTCCATTAACTGATGTAAAACATTGTTTTACACGAAAAAACAAAAAAAGAGATTATTGCATCCAATGAATAGGTAGCTAAATTGCAAGAAAAACCAAATGTTCCCTGTTCCAAAGTCTGAATTCTTTTCTTCAGCATTTGATACATTTTACCTGTTAAGAATCTTGTATTTCTAATATCATTGTTCTCTTCCTCTATCAAAGTATAGCACAAGTTGTAGCCTTCTCCAAGAGAAATAAGGTAGGACTTCCCTACCTTATTCTACATGGGATACATTCTACATGGGATAAATTCCATTTATAAAAGGAAAATTTTTTACGTTCAGCCACAAATGCCTAAGAGAGGTTAAAACTGAGTGTTAGTATTTACTACAATTATTTCCAACCAGGTGAAGTTGTCCAACCACTTTATAAATATTCAGCAAACCAGCATCCCATACTGATTAAAAACTAGAGAAGTCTGAGTCACCTGGGAGGTCAGAATCCTGCTGGTGCGAACTGTAGAGAACTTTCTATCAGTGCACATGATTTGCCCAACCATACATAGACTTGAAGAGTCACTCTATTCCCTCCAGATAGAGTTGATAAGCACTGCTTTCTGTAAGCACTTTAAATCCCCGCCCCCAAGCCCTTGACCCTTGTATGCTATTTGTTCCTTTGTCTGGCAAGCATATAAATTAACCTAGACTTGTGGGTTTTTTAAAGGTCTGATAAGATCTGTTTTATTCAGGGACATACCCAATTCTTTCCCACTATCTTAAATCTGAAAGTGGGCTTCCAAAACTTTTGGTCTTTCCCAAACTGTTAACTTTCAAGAATACTTATACTTTTAGAAACTCATGTTTATAGAAGCACAAATTATAATAGCTAAATCTTGGGTGTAGCCAAGACATATATGTCTATTAACAGAACATAATGTCAAGAAAATCAGACAAATAGCTTGACTATCACATGAATTCTCTTATAGGAGAAGTCTAATATATAAAGTATGAGGAAAAAAGAGACAAAAAATAAGAAAGTTACTGTAATTTCATCCTGGATAATTATATAAGTGAATTTTGATTTAGTGTAAATATCATATATATACATATGTATCATATATGTATATATATGTATATATCATATATGTATATATGTGTCATGTATACATATATACATATGTATATATACATATATATACATGTATATATATGCACACACACACACACACATATATATTCCTGGTAGTCTGGCTGTTGATCTATACTTATGAGAATTAAGTTCATAAGGTCTTTTCAGATAAATCTTTAAAAAAGAATATGAGTCCCTAATATCACTATTCTGACTGCACATGTGTGCCTCAGGGAATTTGAAGGACAGCTGACACTCCAAAATATTGGCTCAGATAGGCTAGAGATCCATTGATTCCAATTGTCTCTCAGATATGAAGCTGGTGTTTTGAGAAAGAGATTCTGTTAACTATCAGAACTCTTTAGGAATAACTTTTCCTGGGCCCATTGTCACAGAACTCTGCTGTATGTGAGAGAAAATTCCGACTCCATATTGTCCACACATGGTTCCCATGATCTGCTAACATCTTAGCCGAGGCAACATCTGCCGGTCATCCTCACCAAATATGGAGAACACCCGTAGCCTGTACCAGCTATTCTGGTCCAAGTTAAATTGTGTTTTTCTTTTGTGTGTGTCATCCTTAATTTCCCCAAAATAATCAGTCTAATACTATCTTCAGAATGCACCAGGTTAGTGAGTTCATGCAGGAAAGAAATATTTTCCAAGAAACCTATGTTTGTCCCTGGGTAAGCTAAGAGATAAAAATGTGATATCACAGGTTACTTCCCTTTAAGAGATCTCAGTCAGAGGTAGAAATCAAACAAAAATTATCCATAGTAGATGCAAATCTGATGTTTGGACATATATAGCAGAGCTGGTAGTAGAGCTGGAAGTTGAGGAACAAGTACAGTTTGGGCAGATGGGGGGTAACAGAAACACTCCTCCCATACGGAGAGGTCAGCATGTTCATGGGAGAAAGTTCGAAAGCTGAGACTTGGCAAGCCCTTCTGCTATACTAAAAGCAGGTGATGTGGGAGACAGACAGCAAAGGCTGTCATGAGGTCAGGAATATGAACTTTGCTCTCTAGGGAGTGGAAAGCTAAAAACTTATAAAATAGTCTGTGGCAGTGTCTACTTCAAGTCAATATTGGGAAAGAGACAGCTGCTCTGGCTGACCATCCTAAACAACTAAAAGATGGTACAAAATATGCCAAGCAGTGATTTTTAGCCATTGGTCAACAGCCAGTATGGAATAGCCATTCCTGAAAAAATGGGATAGAGAAGAGGTCAGCCCCACAATTCCTATCTCTTTCAATGAGAAAAGAAAGGTAAAGAGAACCAGGGAGTTCCCACAGGGCTAAAAACAGTATGGATTTCCAGCCAGAGTGCATGGACATTAAAATTCATGAGCATTGGTCAGTGTTCAGGAGGTATTTTATCCGCAGTAAGAGAAAGAAGCCTTAGACCCAAGCCTGTCTGGCTCTGTTTTTAAAAGAGTCACAAAGGATTAAAATGTTTCCAAGTAAAAAACACAGATGAAAACTCAGAGTATACACACACACACACACACACACACACACACACACACACACACACATACACACACACGTGAAGGGTTGTCACTCACTCTCAGTGGAAACTGGTCCTAGGACCTCCATGTGTACCAAAATCTGTGGGTGCTCAAGTCCCTTCTATAAAAACGGCAATTTCCACACAATCTATGCACATTTTTCTGGATACTTTAAATCATCCCTAAATGACTTACAGTAGTAACTCCTATAAAATTAATGTAAAGAAGGTAGAAATAGTCGCACTGTAACTACGGGGAATAATAAGTAAAAAAGTGTATATACAGTACAGATAAATTTTTTAAAAGTTTTTATCTGAAGTTGGTTAAATCCATGGGTGTGGAACCCATAGATACAGAGTACTGACTGTATACACACACATGCTTATATTCCGGCCATCATAATGAAAACACTGTAATTCAAGAATGCATGTAATACCTTTAACCAACTAAACAGCTTAACACAGTTCAGTGCCCTGCGGAACACCAAAGATTCACCCTCATGATCACATCATTTCTGGGAGCTGAGGCTCACTCTGGACGCAAAGGATCACATCCCTTGGGGCTGGGAATTTAGTTAAGTGGTTCCAGCGCCTGTCTCGAAAGCACAAAGACCCGAGTTCGGTAACCACATACAATATTGGGTGTGGAGACTCACACCGAGCAGCAATCAGTACCACATACCACAGTGCCGGGCATGGTGGCTCACGCCTGTAATCCCAGCACTTGGGAGGCAGAGGCAGGAGGATTGCTGTGATGTGAGTTGGAGGCTGAGCTCAAGGCCAGCCTGAACTAAAAAGCAAGACCCTGTCTCAAAAAAAAAAAGGATCACATCCCATATTGCTCATCATTAACCAAAGAAAAGACTCAAGTTCAAGCCTAAAAGAATGGTTTCTACTATATATATACATATATAAATATATAAATATATATATATATTTATATATGTATATATATATTCCTTTCATGTCTCGAACCATCAAAAGTCAGTTCACACACATTCACACTCACACACATACACACTACATTCAGCAAGGCAAAACTCACAATGCCTGGCATCTAGTAAAACACTTTCAGATATGAAAAGAAATAAAATGTAGATCATTATGAAAATATATTAAAAGAAACAGGTCTAAAAATAATAAATTATGACATTAGAATCATAATAGAATTTTATCACATTTCTTTAGGAAGGTATGGGAAATATATGTGCATGATAAAATATAGAATATATAAGAGAGACCTATCAGGTGTGCTGATGGATGTCTGTAATCCAGCAGTTGGAAGGCTCAGGCAGGCTGTGAATTTGAGGCTGTTCTACATAGTAAGTTCAAGGCCAATGTGATCTACATACAGAGACCAGAGAACCTGTGAGAGAGAGAAAGAGAACATCAAGTCAAATTTCTAGGTATTAAAAAATATCTGAGGGCCAGGGATTTGGCTCAGTGGTTCTGGTGGCTGTCTTGCAAGCGCAAGGGCCTGGGTTCAATCCCCAGTAATCACATACAATACTGGGTGTAGAGACTCACGCCCAGCAGCAACCAGTACCACATACCACAGTGCCGGGCGTGGTGGTTCACACCTGTAATCCCAGCACTTGGGAGGCAGAGGCAGGAGGATTGCTGTGATGTGAGTTTGGGGCTGAGCTCAGGCCAGCCTAAACTACAAAGCGAGACCCTGTGTCAAAAAAAAAAAAAAAAAAAAAAATCTGAGATGACCAATTTGAAGCAATTACTTATATACACTGAACAAAAGATTAAAAAATAGGAAGATTTAATTATATGAACTCTCAGAAATGAGGCCCAAAGATTAAACAGTCTGAAAAAAAAAGAGTATATGATGCATCTGAACTGTGAAAAATAATGCATAAAAAATAAATAAAACAAATATCCTTGAAGAAAAAAAGGAAGGACAGAAAATATATTAAAAGAAACAATGGAAGAAAACCTCTCAAATGATGGGAATTAAATACACTGCATAATCCCCAAACACAAGCTGCATAAAGAAAGCTGCAGTAAGGTAGATCAGAATCAAAATGCTTCAAACCTAGTGGTAAAGAAATCTTAAGATTAACCAAACACAGAATAATCATACGTTCAGAGAGAACAGGTCAGAATGATAGCAGACATTTCCCTAAGTACAATAGTGGATCAAGGTTTTTCAAGGACTCATTGAAAAAAAATTGTTGGCTTCACAAATGAAATAAAATAAAACTCATTCATACACAGAAACCCTGAAAAAACTCATTTCCAGAGTTTTGCTACCAACAATGCTGAAGCATTTCTTATAAATATGGAAAATTATATTAGAAGGCATCTAGATCCTGCTGAAGGAATGGTGAGCACCAAATATGGTAAATATTAGAATAAGAAACTTACTTCAAAAATATTTTTATAAGATAATTGACTACTGAAGACCAAAATAATTTGTTCTGGGGTTTATAAGATCTATAGATGAGAACTGCCTGACAACAGCATTATGAGAGACAAGAGGGGAGCTCAGAAGGGCACCATTGTCAGATTCGCCTGTTTATTGATGTGGCATAGTGTCACTTGGAGGTGACTGTGGTGAAGTTAAACAAACACTTTATAGATCTTAAAGCCTTTTAAAAAATCAACAAATGCTTTAAAAATAATGGTATAGGTTATAGTTTTGCTACCCTGGTATAGTTTATAGGCAAATGAGTCTAAAATTGAATAAAAATACCCACTCAAAAATGAGACAAAAAAATAAGGCTACACAATGCTAAACATCCTAAGAGCATGGCAGAGATGGCCAGGCTGGAGACACCTTTTGCTCCACTGCCCAGAAGAAAGCCAGTGGAAGTACGGGCTGTGGTCCTCACTCCTGCTCCTCATCAGCCCCTAAAGAGAAACGACCTCTGAGGACAGAACTTTACCAATGGCAAGTCTCACGATGTGCTCTGCAGCAGACC
>PVIR01027119.1:0-23224 GCA_004026965.1 Petromus typicus
CCTCATAAGTGAAATAAATAGGGCACAGATAGGTACATATCGCATCTTTTCTCTGGTATGAGAAAATAAAGATGTAAATGAGTCCTAGCATTGTATGTTATATATTGTGAAATAGAAAATGCTCAATGTAAAATAGGGTGAAAGGGGAAAATGTTGAGATTGTAACAAAAAAGTAAGGAAACAAATTTTATGTATATGGCGGGGTAGTACGGTGGGTAGGGCTATGGGAAAAAATGAGAATTAAGTTGTGTCTTATACTGGTACAAATCCCCATTATGGAGTACAATCATGATGTGTATATTTAATGTACCAATAAAGATAATAAAAAAAGAAAGAAATTAAGAATTTGAATGAGATCTTCCTGAGTTATTTTAGCAGACTTTCAATAAAATGAAACATATCTTTATAAAGAGAAGAGAAGAAACACAATGAAGAAGTGATGTGAGATGAAGGCAGATGTTGGGGTAATATGTTCAAAAGCCTAGGAATTTCTTCTGTCACCAGAAAGTAGAAGAGAAAGGAAAGAATTTTTTCTCTAGACCTTCTGGAGGAAGAATATTCTGTCCCACCAGCCAAAATCTTGATTTTAGACATCAATCTAGAATTGTCAGAAAAATATTTACATTGTCATATGCTAATAAGATTCTCAAAATTCAGTATTGTAGCCCTAGAAAATTAATAACTAAGCTACATTTGTGTATAAGTCTTACATGAGTTGAGAAATCTGTGGTTGGTATTTCTGTCACTGTTGCCCATTTCTTCCTCAAGATAATATATTCTTCTTTTAGAGAAGTTGTGCTGTAGTTTCCACAGGGCTTGGTCCATAGATTAAATTTGTTTGTATCCATATGAGCAACTACCCTTCACCAGAGGCTAAATGTCATCTAGTCACATTTCAACTTTTAGTAATGTTGTCTTATATGAAAAGGAAAGGATAATAAAAATATCTTCCAATGGTCTTTTTTTCTATGATATTGACATTTTCATGCTTATATTTAATGCATTTAAATAGAAAAGTGAGACTTGCCAGAAGAACAGACTACTAAAACTTTTCTAAAGCTATAAAATGAAAACTTAGAGAATCCATTATTCTAACAAAGCCACTATTGGCAATCTTTCTGCAACGTAGCAAAAAATACCTGGCTAGGATCCCTGCCAGAGAATTCCCATGTAGTTTATAAAAAGGAAACAATCTTCTCTTGCCTCTTTCTCTCTTTCAGCTTGTCAGGAAGAAAAGATTTTAACCGTGTGTGTGTGTGTGTGTGTGTGTGTGTGTGTGTGTATCTGTGTGCCTATGCCTCTGTGTGTCTCTGTGTCTGTGTATTTGAGAGAGACAGAAAGACAGACAGAGAGAATTGTGTAATAACTGTTTAAAGGTTGAGACAGGATCCTCTGGCTCAAATAAATTATTCAGACATTTACAGTTTAAAGGAATAGAAGTTTATTTGGCAAAGTGTGAGAGCATTCAGTCTATTGTATATTTATTCTGAGGCAAAACCATCATGGCAGATGGACATGGTGGACCAAAGATGCTTAGTTCATGGTGGCTGGGATGCTGCGCCGTGGAATACCAACAGAGAAGAAGGAGCTTGGACAAGAGGCGACCCTGTGGTCACATCTCTATGACCAAAGTATGTTTTGCTATCAATCCCCTGGGCAAAGCCCAGTCCAATCAAGTTCCACTTAACCTTCACATTCCATCTTTGTAAAATTGATATTTGAATGCATTCCCAAAAACCACACTGAATATCCAAGCTAAGGTGATAACATATTAATTATTCAACCTAACATAATACAACTATCCTCCATACAACTGAACATATAACGATCCATTCATCAGTATCTCAGAAAATGTGGCACTGTCATAAAACCAACTCCAAGTTATCCTTGAAACTCAAGGAAAACTCAATTGTGACCTGCTGAAAAATAAATCAAGTAGCATGATCCCCAGATAGAATAGCACAGGTTAACCTTCCCATTCTAAATACTTCAAAAAGTATCTGAACCACTTAGCTAGGGATAATCACAGCAATGACCCTACTTTTGTAGTAATAATTTTACATTTAGTCTACTTACCATTGCTGGGACAAATAAACCAACACCCACAACTTAAAAGAGAAAGGTTATTTGGGTCACAGTTTCAGAGAATTCACACCCATATTGGCTGGCTCCAAGACAAAAATGTCCTGGCAGAATAAGGTGTTATAACAAAGCACCGTAGTTCGTGGTGGGTAGGAAGCAGAGTAGGGAAACAGTGTCAAAACAGAAGGAACAAGAACCAGATACACCTCCCAAGGCCTTGCCTCCATGGCTCACCAAGACACACCCACGAGTCTGTGTCACCATTCCCTGGTCAGGTCCGAAACTGGTCAAGTTGACCACTAAGCTTAACCTTCATCCTGATCATCTTACGTGAAGCACCATGGCATTTCCTTTCAATAGGACACTGAAGCTTCAGGATAGCTTGCCAAATGTCAGAGCCCACCGCAACTTAATCCAAATTTAAATCCATCTTCCATGCCCAAAATCTTGTATTCTTTCCATTATAATAATAATGTGAACATTATAAACATATAATGTGAACATTATAAACACTAGAAAAAGGAAAATATAAATTAGGTATATTATTAAAATTTAAAAGTTGGAAACAAACTTTTTAAAATTTTGATCTACAGGGCTGGGGATTTAGCTCAGTGGTCCCGCGGACGTAGTAGCTCATACCTGCAATCCCAGCACTCGGGAGGCAGAGGCAGGAGGATGGCTGTAATGTGAGTTTGAGGCTGAGCTCAGGGCCAGCCTGAACTACATTGCAAGACCTTGTCTCAAAGAAAAAAAATTGATATGCAGCAATATAATTTATCATTTATTGATCAACTTCTTAATGTTAAATTATAAAATAAATACTATGAATCAACTTTCTGAATATGTTTTCATTTATATTATATTTTAACATTATTTTAAAAGAGATGTAAATGTATTGAGTTTATAGGAGATGCTGATATATATGTATCATATGCTCTTCTCAATGTAGCTTAAAATGCAGTTAAACATGTCTTTTAAGTTTATAGTTTTGTATGGAGCTTCAAAAGTAATAAGATTTGACGAGGTTAACAGCACATTCTGGGGTTCTGCCACTAACTATGGACATCAGAGGAATTTTGTTGTTTTTCTATTTCTTGGTTTACTTGATTCATTTTCCTTTTTTTCTTTATGGTTGGATTTATTTTTAAAATTATTTTTAAGTTGTTTAGGTTTAAACCTTATTTTGTTTTGTTTGTGTTCTCTTTTTCTTCACAATAACCTATTATTCTAGAATATTAATAGAAATTAATACATATTCATTTATTAAAGCATAGTAAATCTACATACTAAATGCCATTTATTTCACTATAAAATGCTGTAACCACTTTTATGCTGCTATTCATTCCTATAAAAGGACAACGATAGAAATTTCTTAGAAAAAAGATTGATTTGTAAAAATATTTTGTGTTTATGTTCATTGAGAGTTGTTAAAGATTTATCTGTTTGGTGTCATTAGCAAACACACGTACACATGCATAAAAGCAATACACACAAAACATGATGATGATATTCTAAAAGAAAAGTAGTACTAGTTTGAAAACAGCAAATCAGAAACCAAAAACTAAGCTGTGCTTTACATTTAAAGGCAATTATGAAACAAACACTTTATACATTTTTCCTGTTTAGCAAATAAGTACTGAGCTACAACGTGTAACATTCAGTTTTAATTGATGTGTAGTTTGTGTAAATAGAATAGTATGTACAAATGAAGAATCACCAGTACTCAGTATACAGTTACTTATTTGTGATACACTTTACACTAGGATTCTCATAAAAGTAGCAAAAGAGTTATCTTCTTTTAATGAACATCACAGCTGAAAGGGAATATAAATGTACAAAATTGAAATAGGTGAATATAACTGCACATGTAAATATGTTGGACAACTCATATAAGCATAAATTGATTTCTTTTTTTAATCAATTTTATTGGTACACTTTACATTTATATCATGATTTTAAACATCATGATCACACTCAATATTGAGAATATGTACCATATATTGCATGAGCAAATTCTCATTTTTTTCCCATTACACTGCCCAATCTACAGCAACCCCACCCCATATACATAAGCTTTGTTTCCTTTTACCATCAAATATTTTCTTTCCCCTTGTTACTTACTCCTACCTCCTTTTCCCTTTGAATATTTTCTATTTCACAATATGTATCATACATCAAATAGTAACTGAGCTCAGGGCAGGTATGGGAAAAATAGGAAGAAATAAAAGAGATAAGAATCTAGCTACATCCTAATAAACTTTATTACATACATTTCTAGGGGCATTCATATACCAAACAGGCAAAGATGAAGCAAGGGCAGTGAAGATTCAGTGGTGATTCCCTTGTACAATGATACCTATTAAGCTAATACATCTGGTCTCTACTAATTATCCCTGACATTTGTTCTCAGATACAAACTATAGCATGTTGTTAAATTTGCTTTAACCATAAGAAAAGGAAAACAGTGCATAACTTTGGAAGATCAACTGCCTCTTACTTCCTCAGTGATATTCTTAGTCAAACAGATCCCACATGGATTCAACATCACTGAATAGAGGAAGGCCCACATTGCAGGTACTCAGAGAAAATCAACTAAAAACACAGGTAATTGAAAGAAAGACGTATACAACCTGATTCCATAATCAGTCTAAAATAAGAGGCTTGTAGAACACACAAAACATAGATATAGGACTTTATAAAATAGTGGGGGCTGTCAGTAGCACTATTGCCTGCACATAAAGGAAAGTTGGAATTTGGGACATCTCGAAGAAACAGATGGACCCCAAAAGTGTGTCTAACTGAAGCCTAACACAGGATATATATCCTAACACAGGATATATTTGGTATACAAGGTCCCTTTCCTCTCTCGTCTTCTGCCACAGGAAGAAAGCTGTGGTCTGGCAGAAGATTTCACTGGAACACACAGGGAAGAGTGATTCTTTCCCCAACAGACCAACAACTAATTGTCTGTATGTGCACCCTAGTGGTTAACTAGATTTCCTACTGATAAGCTTAGGGAGCTCAGCATAGCAGAGGCAGTGAAAGTAGTGAGTGAAATAACATGGTCCTTCCAACTCAGCAACCAGGTGAAAGGTTACACATGTGTGACATTTAAATGGCCTTGAGAGTTTGGCCTGAATCCACTGGAGAGTAGTCTGAAGAGGAACTAAGCAGCCTTGGTCTGTGTGCACAGTCGCAACAGACACCCCTCCTCCTGCAACAAGCAGCACAATAGGACACAGATGTGTAAGAAGTGGAAGATAGAAAGTTGTACAGGTCTGGGAGGAGCCAACTGTACACTGGATTGCGGGCAATCCCCAGCTATTGCTGCATGAGAGTGCCACAGCAACTTGGAGAACTGCATGGACACATTCACAGTAAGGAGACATTGTAGGCCAGCACAGGGGCATATGATAATTTGCTGGCTAAAGTCAGGGCACAGCCCTACATGGAGAGTTCATTCTGTCTCTTTTCCAGTTTCCCAAAGCTGAAGTAATCATCCTTGCCCTTCAGCATTATTTCTACTATATTTCTCTTCATTTATTTGTGATGTGCCCTATCACTCTTAAATTCCTCTATATACACAAGACCAAATTCCTCTGCTAAGGGAAAACCCATTGCACAAAAGTTCCTGTATTTGTTGGATTTTATTAAATAAATGTAGAACTTACTCATATGGCAAAAGATACTAAATTAATAATTATAACAATTTATCATTGGTTAGAATGTGCTTGATGCTATTATTATTGCTAACTGTACTATGTTACCTGGGATGTCATACCTGCTATAATCAGTTATTCGCCCTTATACAACAACACAATGATTGTCTTGAGTCATGGACATCACCATAGATCAGTACCAAAGGATTGAAATCTGAGCCAAAGAGATAGCTACCTCTTACAGTTAACAAGTTGGGAACATAGGCTCTTGGGCTAGATACAAAGATCAAGAACTATTTACACATGTAAGACATCTCTAAGAAATAGACATTTTTTTATGGAATCCTTGATACTAGTGATTAAGCTATCTACATAACACAGAAAACAATGCAAATTTTAAAAAGAGAAAATGACATGGCACAGAAACAAAATGCAATCTCAGTGTTACAGCCCACCAAGGGCAAGTGCAAGGGACAGCAAGATACAGGAAATAGGGAGCTAACTTATGAACTTCCTGATATGACAGCAGCATAAGTTAAAATTTTTAAAAAACAGATGATGAAAATGATGAGATTATAACAAAAAAGTAAAGAAACAAATTTTATGTATATGGGGAGGTGTGGTACGGTGGGTAGGGCTATGGGAAAAAATGAGAATTAAGTTGTGTCTTACACTGGTACAAATTCCCATTATGGAGTGCAATCATGATGCATATATGTAATGTACCAATAAAGATTTTAAAAATTAATTAATTAATTAAAAAAACAGATGATGATACAGAAAATATAATCTCAGATTAAAAAAAAGAAATGATAACCAAAATGAAGGTCATGCTCAATGAATCTCAAATACAAATATATTTTTTAAAATAGCAATTTTTTTAAATTTAAATCTTTATTGGTACATTATAACTACACATCATCATCGCATTCAACATTGAGAGTTTGTACCAGAATATGACATGACTTGCTTTTCATTTTTCCCCTTTCCCCCTGCTCTGCCAACCCCACCTCCTGTATACATAACCTTTGTTTCCTTTTTTTTTCTTTATATCTGTCATATTCTTTTTCCTCTTGTTATTACACCCTCTTTCCTTTTAAATATTTTCTGTTTCACAGTATCAATATACATACTACAACTCATTTACAACTTCACTTTCTCATACCAGAGAAAAGATATGATATTTATACATCTGTGACCAATTTATTTCACTTATGAGGAAATCCTCAAGGTACATCCATGTGAGGATGAATGACTCAATCTTATCATTTTTAATGGCAGAGTCATACTCCATTCTATAAAATAACCATAACTTCTTCATTCAGTCTCTAGTTGATGGGCATTTCGTTTGTTTCCAAGATTTAGCAAAAACAAACTGAGCTGCTATAAACATGGGTGCACATATGTCACTCTGATATGAATCTTTTAATTCTTTTGTGTATAGACCTAGCAGAGTGATAGTCAGGTAAAATGGGACCTCCAATCCTAACTTTCTGATGAATCTCTACACTGATTGCCACAGAAGCTGTATGAGTCTACATTCCCATCAACGTGAAGGACGGTTCTTTTTTCTCCGCAGCCTCTCCAACATTTGTTGTTGGCTAATTCTAAAATAGCAGCCATTCTTTACGCAATGAGATGAAATCTTAAGTAAACAATGGAAGCAAACCATGAATGTCTACCACAACTGATACCCAGGAGATTAAAACTTTGATCGAAAGTATATGCAAATCACTGAACTTTTATGAGAATATAATATAAGATCTAGATAACAGGATTGTGATTAAGGACAACAAAAAGAAAGATACCTTTAAAAATAGCACAAGAACATGAAAAACATCAATACAATATCTGTGAGATAATGCAAAGAAGAACATAAGATTGATTGGTGTCAATGAGAAAGCAACAGACAACATGAATTCAATTACAAAACACAAGTAATGCCAGAAAATTCCAAATATAGAAAAAATTTTGACATACAATTAAGTGAGGTATATTGAACTCTAATTAGCCCTACCAAATCTACACCATGGCATATAATCAATAGCATTCCAGCAATATGGCACAAGAACAGAATATTAAAAACATTGTACAAAATAAATAAATTATCTATATATGGAAGCTATCCTTAAGTGAAGGACAATTTGCAGTGAAATATTTCAAAACCTAAAAGAAACAGACTTCCAATTCAGACTTATTTATCCTTCAAAATAATGGAGAAAGAAGATATTTCCACGACAGAGAAAAACTGAAGTAATTTGTAACCACCATACCAACTCTACAAATACCCTAAAGGGGTATTTACTCTACAAATACCTCTACAAATACCCTAAAGGATATTTAAGGAAGAGGTAATGAATATCAAAATTTCAAGAACACCATCAGAAAGAAGCCACCAGGCAGGAAAAATAACTATGCAAAAGAAAAAGACAGAAAATGATAAGACAAGGAGAATTCAATACACATCACTTATTACCATAAATGTAAATGTTCTCAATTCACCAATCAAAAGAGATAGGCTGAAAAGATCAACAGATACAATCCAACAATATGCTGCATATTAGAAACACATTTCACTCTAAAATAAATCATATATAAATATATTAACAGACATAAAAATTCTACTGAGAATAATACAGATGTAATACAAGACATTAATACCCCACTGTCACATATAGAGAGATCAACTTGACAAAAAATAAACAAAAATTAGAGCTGAACTACTTCTGTGACAAATAGACTTAGTACATGTCTACAGAGAGTTTCATCACACTTCCATGCCTACCATTGTAATCTTTACAACACTTTCAAATATTCCTCATTTCTGGAGGGAGTGGACTAATCCTATTTTTTTTTTCCTCCACTGCAGAGCCAAATCTGAAATCCCTTTTGCAGGAAATCTCAAAGTCACCTCCTCATTCTTTGCTCTTTTGTCCCTTTAGATGCCTTCTGTATTCCCTAGCATCTATAATAATGAATTTCAATGAGATAGCTATTTGTCATATGTTGTAACATCCCACAATTAGATGAAAAGAAAGGTTCTCCAGTGTAGCATCTCCAACACCCAAAGAGGACTGTGCAAATTAGGTCATCATAACTATACTGAATCAATTCTTCGTAATTGGTTTATTATTAATTTATAATTATTTTGCCTCAATTTCTTACTTTTGTCTTTCTAATAATATTTTATGTAGTTTGCAAGTGGATCTGTATTATCATTAACCATATGAGTTACTTCTGGGTCTCAATTAAGGAAATAGCCAAATAAGCACATTTAATAACTCTGAAAATTCACTGCTTAGGTCTTTCCCAATGTCCAGAGATAAATTTAAAAACAAGCATATATTGGGGGAATAGAAATTTGAATATTCTATAGTTATTTATTTTTGTATTTCTCTCTGTCCTAAGCTTTCTCTTAAGAGTATGAGTAAAAAGAAAATATAAGTAACTTTTGGAAACAAGGTCTGAGTAAAATATCAATATTAAAAATGCACTATTGTGCACAATTAATTTACCAAAAATTAAAATAAACAAAAAATTATTTCCATTTCTAAAGGTTATACAATTATCCTCCTGTTAAAATTATCACTGAATGAATAAAATTTTATTTCCCATTGCTTGTAACATTAGCCATTTCACTTTATGATATTCAGTAATTTGCTTGCAAATTCAATTATGCTTGCAACATAAGCATTGCCATCTATTAGTAAGATAATTCTTATTACAGTACTGATAAGGTAACTTTGAAAAAAGAAATTTTGAGCTACTCTATTGACACAGTTCTTGAGACTATGAAAAGTTCTTTTGGTAATTCTTTGATACCTTATCCCCTTTCTTGATTTAACCAGTATTCCTATATAGTGCTACTCATATAGACTATCCACAAATGGATTTCAGTTAAAGTAACAATGACATGACATAAATGAGATAAGTATTTCTTACCTAATAAATTAAAATTCTAGGATATTCATAAATAACACTTCATGAAATACATGGAATACGTTTATATGAAGATAAAGGCTGTTCTGTAAATCATGAGGGTAATTGTTAATGGAAAATTCCATCTTAAACATTCCTGGTTCCTCTCAAAAGTGAAGTGTCAGAATTGTGTATCCTGTATCACTTGAGCAACTGTTGTATATTTCTGCCTAATTATTTCAGTTATATTATACTGAAGGTGGAACTAGACATTTTACAACATTCTGCTGACCCTGAGAGCACACAGCTCTGAGCAGCAGAAGCTTTCAATGGAGAGTGAACACTCTTACTGTGTTTGTTCCCTCACTATTTGTCAGAGTCAAAGAGAGGGTAGGTAATTAATATGAACTAGTTGAACTGTTTATTGATTTACCTTTGGCTCTAAGTTGTTTCCCTTTCATCTTAATTAGATAGGAGGAGATATAGATAATAGAAGTAGTGAGAAGGAGAAAATGTGTACAACGATTAGCATGTGTCAAACACTAAAGTGCTGATCTGATCCAAATAATTTGGGTTTTTTATTTCAATATTTTTTAAACTAGAAATATATGTTTCTACTGCCTATAAGTGCATACATCTTAGAGAAATGGTGCACAATTTAATCACTCTTCCTTCCTCCCCAAAATCCTTCACTCTCAATCCCTTTCATATCTCCACAAAATCTACCTCCCAGATTCCTACCATCTCTCTTTTATTTTACTTTGTATTTTTTAATTGAAATCTTTATTGGTATATTATATATACACATCATGATTGCATTCAACAATGAGAATTTGTACCAGTATATGACACAACTTAATTCTCATTTTTTCCCATAACCCTGCCCACCCTACCACCCCCACCCCCATATACATAAACTTTGTTTCCATCCTTTTTGTTATAATCTCATTATTTTCCCCCCTTCACTCCATTACGCTTTGAGTGTTTTCTATTTCACAATATATAACATATATTCTAGAACTCATTTATAGCTTTGTATTTTTATTCTGGGATGCTCATGTAAGAAAAATCATGCAGTATTTACCTTTCCAAGTCTGATTTATTTCACCTAGCAACATGGTCTAAAAATCAATTCGTTTCCTACAAATGACTCAATTTTCTCCTACATTATGGTTCAGTAGTACTTCATTGTGTATATATGCCACACGTTATTATTATTGAACCCCCTGATGGGCAGAGAGGTCACCATACAATTTATGGTATTTATGTATTGTGTCACAATGTATTGTGAACTGTACTGGTATAAACATGGACATAAATATGCCATAATAATATTATTAACTCTTTTGAGAAGATAGATTAGCTAGGTTAAGTGAAATTACTATTTACAGATTTTGATGAGTCTTTATTCCGATCATCACAGAGTTATTACTACTTCTTATTTGTACCAACAATGTAGAAAAGTTGCTTTTCCCACCATAACCTTGACAGCATTTCTAACAGACATTCCTACAGGGTAAGATGGAGTGTAAATGAAATTTAATCTTTATTTGAATTTCTCTAATGGCTAAAAATGTTAAATGTGTTTTTATGTATTTATTGGTCATTGGTATATCTTTTTTAAAAAGTGACTTCAGACAGATATATTTTTAAGAAGAAAATGGAGTATTATTCTGCCATAAAGAATGATAGATTTGAGTCATTTATACTCAAATGGACACACCTTGAGAACATACTGATAAGTGAAATAAAGAGGACACAGATGTGTAAATGCTATATCTTTTCTCTGCTATGAGAATCTGAACGTGTAAATGAGTTTAAGGATGTATGATAGATATTGTGAAATAGAAAATATTCAAAAGAAAAGGAGTATGGATAAGTAATGAGAGGAAAGAAAAAATATAATGTTAAAAATGGAAACAAAGCATATACATATAGAGGGTGCGTAGGGGAATGAAAAAATAAGAATTAAGTTGTGTAATATACTTGTATAAATTCTCAATGTTGAGTGTGATCATGATGTGTATATAAAATGTACCAATAAAGAATACAGTTTTTAAAAGTGACTGCAGTTATCTGTTTTTTGAATGGCTGACTTATTTGGGAGGATGTAACTCTTTTAGTTCTTCGTATATTCCATGTTTTCATCCTTTGCCTGAGGAATAGCTGACAAGAATTATTCCCTACAGAGTTTACTCTTTTATTGTTTCCCTGCCTGTAAAAAAACTTCTAAATGTCAACATAATCCCATTTTTTTGTCCAAATGGTGTGATTCCTTGCCTAAACCTATGTCTTCAAGAGTTTTATTGCTTTTATCTTCCAGCAAATTAAGTGTTTTTGTTTTTAGGTCTAAATCTTTTATCCATTTTAGTTTATTTTAGTGCAGTTTAGGAAATATGGGTCTAGATTCATTCCTAGGCACTCAGATAACCAGTTTTTCCAGCAACATTTATCAAAGATACTATTTTTTTCTCCAGGTGTTTTTTATCTCTCATAAAAAATCAGATGGATAAGGATTCATGAGTGCTTTTTTAATATTATTGGTTCATTTAGGTTATACTTTGTGATCACATTTATCATTAGAAATTTGTACCTGTACATGATATATCTTGGTTCATGTTTTCTCCTTTCCTTCCATTGCACTACTCTGCCCCTCCTTATTTAAAAAAACTTTGTTTCTGTTTTTTCCTTCTTTTCTGATATTTTTATTTCCCTTTCCTTTCTCCAACCCACCCCCTGCTTCTTCTTCCCTTTGAACTTTTCTTCTTATTTCACATTATGTATTATACATTTTGGTCCTCATTGACAAATTTTCACATCCAAGAGACTATTTCATATTTGGACATGTGTCCTATTTATATCAAATAAGAGTATGGCCTCAATGTGTAGTCATTTAATTATAAATGTCTTAGTTTACCATTCTATATGGCTGAGTAGAACTCTATTTTATTTTTTAAAAATCTTTATCCAATCAGTAGTTGATGAAAATTTCAGCCATTTCCAAGATTTATCTATTATAAATTCTGCCACTATAAACATGGGTGTGCATATATTGCTAAGTTTGATGACTTTTATACTATTGAAAAGACATTTGCAAAGAAAATAACTAGCCTAAGTGAAATCTCTAATCTTAGTTTTTTGAGGAATTTCCATATTGACTTCCACAGTAATTTCATCAGTCTACACTCCTACCAGTAATGGAAAAGGGTTCTTCCCCACCCCATCCCAGCTTGCATTTGGAGCAAGGTAGAATTTCAAATTGCTTTTACTTGCAACTCTCAAAAGACATGTGATGTTGGGGCCGGGGAGTTAGCTCAGTGGTTCCGGCGCCTGTCTCGCAAGCGCAAGGACCCAGGTTCGATTCCCCGGTAACCACGTAACAATACTGGGTGTGGAGACCTACACCCAGCAGCAACTAGTACCACATACCACAGTGCGGGGCGTGGTGGCTCATGCCTGTAATCCCAGCACTCGGGAGGCAGAGGCAGGAGGATTGTGATGTGAGTTTGAGGCTGAGCTCAGGGCCAGCCTGAACCACAAAGCGAGACCCTGTCTCAAAAAACCTAAAAAAAAAAAAAAAAGACATGTGATGTTGAATATTTTTTTCTTATGATTATTAGCTGTTTGTACTTCTTCATCTGAGAAATGTCTGTTCTTTTCAGATGCCCAATTTTGGATTGCATCTTTAAATTTGGAGAGCTGATTTTTTTAAGTTCTTTATATATTATAGATATATAGTAACTATTTTTCCACATCGTAGGTTGTCTCCTCACTTTGATGGTATTTTCTGTTGCTATGTAGAAGCTTTTTTAGTAAGATGAGATCCCCATTGGTGATTCTTTGTATTATTTCTTAGTCTCAATTGTATTAATCTCAGTTTTGATCTATATAATGGACTTCCTCCTTCAACTCTGAGTTTGACTTGTTCTATTTTTTTTCTAGAAGTTTGAGGCTCAATACTGTTTGTTTGTATGTTTGTTTGTTTAATGAGAAATCACCATTCTAGATTTCACTGTTGGGAATGTTTTCATTGCATCCCATAAGTTCCAGTATGTTATAATGACATTATTGTCTAATTGTAGATGTTGTTTAATTTCTTCTTTAAGTTCTTCTGTGGCCCATTGGCTTTTAAGGAGGCTATCATTTAATGTCTATGTGTTTATGGAGTTTTTGTGGTTTCCTTTGCCATTGATTTCTATTTTCATAGCACTGTGGACAGATAATATGCATGGGATAATTTCAATTCCTTTTCATTTACTTAAGCATGTTCTGTGGGCAACTCAATGGTCTATTTGGAGAATGTCCCAAGCACAGTTGAGAAGAATGTTTATTCTGATGTTGTATGGTGGAACACTGTACACATCCCCTAACACCATTTTTTCACAGGACTGCTTTAGGTCTGATTTTAGTTTGTTGATCTTTTCTGTCTAGTCTATCTGTCTGTATGTTATACTGAGGTGTGAATGTTTCCCATCACAATTTTATTAGTGCTTATCAGATTTTCCATATCTGCTTTATAGAGGTTGGTGTACTAGTATTTGGTTTGTTTATATTTATGATTGTTATTTCTTCATTTTAAAAAGTTTTCACTTAACAAGTATGTAGTGAGTTTCTTTGTCTCTTTGCATCAGTCTTGGCTTGAATATCACATTCTCTGCAATAGAACACCTACTCCTGATTTTTTTCTGGTTTTTTGTCATATGAAGTATTGTTTTCTATCCTTTGATTTTCAGTCTATGAATTTCTTTTTGAGTGAGATATTTTTATATTAACATATTGTTGGATTTTGTTTCTTGATCCATTTGGCCATTTTTTCTTTTCTTTTGATTGGTGAGTTAAGACCATTTCCATTCATGGTGATAACTTTGTATTGACTTTTCCTTTTCATATTATTTCCCAACTATTTCCCTGTCTTTTCTTTCTGTTTAGTTACTTTCTCTATGTGGTGTCTTCTTTTTATTTGTATTCTTGAAACCATTATCTGTTTATAAAATATCATTCAGGGCACTTTGCAGAGCTGGTTTGGGGGTCATGAATTTCTTCAGTTTTTCTTTGTCATGGAAATATTTTATTACCTCATTGATTTTGAAAGATAGTTTTGAGGAGAACATCAATCTGTGTTGGAGGTTATTTCTTTCAGGGTTTGAAATATTTCATTCAAAGCTCTGATTGACTTAAGGGTTTGCATTTTAAATTTGCTGTGGTTTTCAAGGGCTTCCCTTTTTAAATTATTTGTTTTTGTACTCAACAGCTTTTACTATTCTGTTGTCATGCTATATTGATGGAATGTCAATAATTGTATGTCTTGGTATAAATTTGATATGGTCATGGATAACAAAAGTTCTATATGTATAATTTATATATCAAATGCTATTTTTATGTTTCGCAAGTTTTCTTCCATTACTTGTGTGAACTTTTTTTAATGCCATCTCTGTTGTCTCCAGTTTTCTCATTGAGGCCAGCCAACCTTATATTGTTGTTCTTTGCATCATTTTGCAGCTGTTTTATTGATTCTTCATGTTCCCTTGCTATTTTTAAGGTACTTTTCTTTTTGTGGTCCTTACAATCCTGTTATCTATATCTAACAGTGTGTCCTTACTTTAGGTCAGTAATTTGCATATACTTTCAATCAAACTTTTAGTCTCCTGGCTATTCATTTGAATCTGTTTGATGCATTTGCTCTCTTTCGTATGTTAGACATTTGTGGTTTCTATGATTTTCCTAACTTCATCTACTTTTTGTCTACATCTTCTCTAGATTCACTGAACATATTATTCAGTTTGTCATTTCTTTTTTAACCTTTTATATTATTTTCTCTATCACCATAAGCATCATATTTTTTATTTATGCTGCTGTCATTTAGAAAATTCAAGTGGGTGACTCCTGATTATCTCTATATCCCTCCTCCATGAATTTGTCCTAGGTGGGCTGTAGGTCTGGGTCTGCATTTTGCTTCTCCATCTTGTCACTTTCTATTTTTTAAATTTTATTTTATTTTCTCTTTTGATGCTTATAAATTTCTTATGGAAATTAGTTCTATCAGTAGTATGGATGTTTCATTTGCAGTTCTCTATTCCACAGAGACATCTTAGCATCTAAATGTTGTCCTTGGTCTTTGTGTCTCTCCAAAGATCTTACCTTATCAATTTATTAAGTGTGGGAATCTGGGGGAAAGGACGCAGCCAAAATCCTTGTGGCAAATTACAGTCCTCCGTGAGTCCCACAGCAAAAGGATTAACAATTAACAAGCAACAAAATCAGAACCTTGAGAAAAAAGCTGAGCTTGGGCTCAACTCTTGCTACTCTGAGCAGTGGCAGCCAAAGGCTAAATACTGCAGCAGCAGAAGGCAGAGCAGAAGAGCCTGTAAACTGAGCTCACTCCACTTTTATTTGGTACCAACCCTTCACATCCAGAATCCTAGCATACATAAAACAGGGCAGTCCGACAATAATCCCTATAGTTGAAGATTACATAGGTCAGGGAAGATATTCTTAAATCCCAGTAACTCATAAAATCAATCACGCTAGTGCAGTAATCCTTGCAGTTTAAAATCCCACAAGGTGGGACAGATGTCTGCAATAATCCCAATAATTGACCCCACAGAGCAGGGCAGATATCTATAAATTCAAGTAAGTAAGTCTTAAGTCAGAGTAAGTTGTCCACAGTTCCCGACATTAAGCATAAGAAGTAGCTATATCTTTAGTACAGCAGCCCTTTGGTACTGATGGTGGTGATAGTTATGAACCCAGACAATCATGGTGTTGTCACACAAGACAGAATAATTGATAAATGACAGATATGACATCCCTAGCATCAAGCACAGCCTAGCAACTGATTAACTGTAGTAACTATTTAGTACCTTTACCCATTGGATCAAGATCTAGTTATATGATAAAATCGGATGTAAACCATAAATTGTATGAAATGGATTCCCCCTTAGTGAAGTGCTTTTACCCTCTAGGAGGGAAATACAAATGGGATAGGGGTCATAATAGAGTGATAAATGAAGGAAAATATAGTAGAGGCAAAACTGGAAGCCAAAATGATCACCTAAGGTTTAAGAAAGTTCAGAAGAGGGAAGAAAAGATTGAAGGATGAAGCAAAAGGATATCAAAGTGAACCAAAAAGACAAAAAACATGAAAATTTTACAAAATCAATGTAGTTGGTTGAAGAAAGAAAGAGAACAAGTAGAACAAAATAAAAATAAAGGTTAAAAATCTAAAACAATGTTAGGGGGGAAAACTAGCAACTAGATGAAAAAAAGGAAAATGAAAAAAAGACAAAATATAATACAATTCCTCTGGTGTCCAACATTTGGTAGTGTTCATGGCAGGTGGAGGGCCAAAGTATACTGTGTAACCCAGGAAAGTCTGCCATTAGATTAATCTCAGGTATGTCTGCATTTGGTCTGGGGACAGGGTCTGGTCTTCAACCAGTGGCTTTAACCACTGGCCCATGTGTGCTGTGGCACCCTCAGGGGGAACAGCGCAGGCCTGCTTCCAGTCCTCTGTTCCACCCCACTAGCAGGTCTCTACTCTGTCCTAAATTGGTCACTTGTTCTGGGGGCCATTAGGGTAGTGTTGCTGCTGAGGAGACTAGCAAAGCTACTGGGTTCCCTTAATGTCCTCTAGCATGGGTTGACTGTCTACCTCCCAGGGCTGTTTAAATTTCATGCATGTGAATACATCTTTCTCTCAAGCTGGTGGTCACCACTCACTTCTTTCAACACTTACTGATGCACCTGTATCCCTAAATTTGCTCTTGTCAGGGGTTCCAGTTATCTTCTAGGCCGAATGACGGGAAAAAAAAGTGGAATAAAAAATGAGGGGTGAGTAGTCCAGCCTTGTGTATGTAGGAAAAGTTTGCTTCCAGGCTTCAGGGTCCTCTGTGTGGAGGAAGGCAAAAGAGGGAAGGCACTTATATCCCAAATCTATCCTGTGTGGTTTAAACTAGCTCACTTTTTCACTCCATCAATTTCTTAGAGACTTCCCAGTATGGCATTCCTAGCTTGGTGCACAGGCTGTGCCGACCCCTGGCAACCTTGTGGGTTGATACGCTGTTTTATGATGTCCTGCAGCTGATGTTTCTGAAAATGAGACTCGGCAGAAAATCTAGAACACATCACTGAAAATGTACACCAGGCAAAAATAAGATGAAAATCAGTTTGAGGATTTTGATTTAAACCAATTTATTGTTAAAGACAGTGAGAATATTGATAAAATTTTAATACTAACTGGATATCTGATGATATTAAGAAATTATTGATTCTTTCGACAATTGGGTTGAGGATATATTTTATTACCTTATCTCATGTAAATTTATACAAATATTTATACATGAGATGACATGATATATGATGTTTGATATTTTCTCCAATATGATCTATGTTATGATTAGGGTAATAAGGAAGTGTAGTGGATCATAAATTGATCATTTTAAAACTGAGTGAAGGATCTGGAAGTTTATCAAAGGAAGATTTTGCCTTTTTTTTGAAAACTTCTGTAAACATTTCTCTTGATGTTTGTTCTATAAAAGAACACTGTTAACATCTTAGGAGTCCCTCACATGCCCACTCACTGTCAATCCATTCTCCTAATTCTCCCCTAATAACAGCCCTAATTTGTAGTTATATTTTGTCTGTCAAACCATTAACAGGAGGTACTTCTCACTAAATATAATTTAGTTTCATATAAATAATAGTACGTAGTCTGGTTAAATAATATGGACTATGGTTAAATCTGCATTACAAATAATAGATATTTAGCATTGTTGTGCATCACTCTATTATCATTTTCATTGCTATATTATGTATCACTGTATTATGTATACCATATATATTTATCCAGGCTAGCATGGCTAGGCATATGGATCCTGTTTATTGGGTGCTACAAATATGTATGTTTCCAGCATATATGTCCCAAAATAAAATTATTATCTAAGTGTGTGCATTTATTAAACTTTGGAACTTTGATATATAGCTTTTCCAAATTGATTTTTTTAATTCATCTTCTCTCCCTAGCTGAGTAGAAGAATCTGCTAACATTTGGTGTATTCATCACCCTTAATTCTAGTCATTCTAATGCTTATATAGTGGCATCTCATTGTACCTTTACTCCAATTAGAAGCAAGTACTTGGATTATGTATGACCATTTTTATATTTCTTCAGAAAATCTCTGTTGAAAATACACATATGTGAACTATATTTTCTTTTTACTTGTGGGTGTTTTTTAAAAATATTTTATTGCATAAACTTTTTTAGGTAATTCTTTGAAATATTCACTCTTATTAATGAGATTTCTTTTTAAACTTTTAATAAACAGGTAATATTTGGTCTGGGAATATATTTCAGTAGTAGAGGGCATGCCTAGCATGCATAACTCCCCAAGTTTGATACCCAGATTTGTAGCAAAAAATTTCTTAATTTGAATGTTGTTTTTCATCAGAATTCTTACAAAAGTAGAGCCAAAGTAGGCAGTTTTATACATGTAGTTTCACTGGCAAATGATTATAGACAACAGAGGTGAGGGAATGGAGAGAATTAGAATAGTAAAAAAACTCATATAAAAGTTTTTTGTTCACACATCACAGTATGAAAGCAGGCTTAATTCTGTAAGAATCTTTTCAGCATTGAACAGAATGCAGCTCAGACTTGTCTGTCTGAAGGACAGGAAACTGGAGCATTTAGCTGAGCCCATGCCCTGCTGTTTGAAGATTGTGCTGAGGGGCATTAATGCCACTCCTCCAAGCTAGTTTGGATAATGGTGAAGGGGTCCCCTGGTACTGCTAAAGTCCATGGAACAGAAACTACATCCACACTATGCATTTCAGGGAAGATGTATCAGAAAGGTGTCTCAGCCTGCAAGGTGCTACCCATGCATTAGGTGCAAGTGAAATTAGAAATGAGTCAAGTGAATGTGACAAGGTCATGAGTGGCAAAAACTAAAATATGACTCAGTTCATTAATATTTTCATTTATAAGATTAATAATTTATTTTGATGCCTTGTATTTTTAATAAATGTATTGATGTTAACTTTTCATGTTTTGAAAAACACGTTGGGATTTTGAATTGAGTTGCAATGAATTTTAAAATAAATTTGGGAAAAATTAATAGCTTTAAAGTAGTAAATCTTTTAAGTATGCAACTTTTCTCCATCTTATGTATTCTGAAATAACTCTTTTAATAGTTCATGATTTGTATATAGGTCTTTATATAGGTCTATTTGTAGACATATGTATATAGGTAATATTTTGCGTTGTAAAGATTAGATTATAAGTTATAACTTATCTGATTTTTTTCTGGTATATACAATACAATTGACTGTTGTTTACATCTTATATTATGCAACCTTTAAAATTCACATAAAATATTGAAATGTATTCTCATAGATTTCACTTGGTACATTCAGAGTGGTATTATATAAAATGAATATTTTATTTTCTCTTCTAAAACTTTTTTTCTAGAAGTACCAAAATGGGAGTTACAGCAATCTTATATTTAGCCAAAGTGGGCTTGAAGCCAAAAATTATCAGAAGGCTACATATCACTATATATCAGCGAAAGGACCAATCCAGTAAGATTATTAACATATATGCACTGAACAACAGTGCATCCAATTTCATAAAACAAGTACTACTGGACATAAATGATCAAATAAAAATAATTATAATTCCTTCAATTATAGTGGAAAATCTCAAAATCCACTATAACAAGTAGATCAATGAGACAAAAAAATTAATAAAAGATCACAGGTAAACAAAAACTTTGAGCAAATGGAATTAATAGACTTCTACACAGTGCTTCACTAAAAATAACAGAATACACATGCTTTTGAGAACACATGACACTTTCTCCAAAATAGACCAATAACTTAGCCATAAGTAAATGTAAAAGAATTAAAATTATCCCATAAAAATATAGTACAATGAAGTGAGAAATAAATAAAACAGGAAGTGTGCAAATGTATGGGAACTAAACACAAGACTCTTAAGTAAACAGTCAATAACAAAAATTATCAAGGAAGAAATAAACTTCCAGAACTAAATAGTAATGTCCATAAAATATACAAGAATTTATGATGCACAGCGAAAGTGGTCCTAAGAGAGAAGCTGATAGCTGTGAATGGGCAACTCTTAAAAATAGGGAGAGCCCAAAGAAACAATGTAATGATACAAACCAAGGTCATACCAAAGGTCATAGTAAAGTTGAAAAACTAGATCAATTCATACCATAAACTTGTACAAGGAAAGACTGGAAAGAACAGAACAGACATCAATAACATTTAGACCAAAGGGAGAAAAAAAAAATCAAAATTAAGGATAAGTTGATTCTTCAAAAAACAAACAAATCCTTAGCCAATGTAACAAAAAAAGAAAAGACTCAGATAAGTAGAATTAGAATTTTAAAAGGTGACATCACAATTGACACTGCCAAAATAAAAAATAATAATAATAATATTCTTGACAACTACTTCACAACCATTTATGCAAATAAATGGAAAATTTCTGAAAAAAGTGAATAGATATACATGAAGTAAATAATTGAACCAAAAAGATTTTAAAACCAGGACTAATTCAATAATATGCAATTAAACTGAAAAAGAACACCTACCATCAATGTAAAGCGAACCTACGCAAATCCACGGCTCAATTCTACAAAAATTTCGAGTTCTGATACTAATACTCCTTAAACATTTTAATGAAATTAAAAGGGGAGCATTACTCCAGAAATCACTCCTGGAAACTAATTTTATCGATTTCTCAAACCAATCAAAAAGGAAAACTCTAGATCAACCTTTTAATGAATAAAGATGCAAAAATTGCAAAATACTAGCAAATAGGATGCAATACATCTTTAAAAAGATGATATATCATGACTAAATGGCTTCATACCAATAATGCAAGGATAATTTGGAACACATGCAAATCAAAAAATGAAATACATTACATAAATAGGAGCAAAGTCAAAAATCACATAATTATCTCAAAAAAAGTAGAGAAAGACTTTGATATAACCCAACATACTTTTATAACAAAAAACTCAATTAAAAAACTGCTGGACCTAATCGCCAAATTTAGCAGCGTAGTTGGTTACAAGGTCAATGTCCAAAAATCAATAGCCTTAGTATACACAAACAGTAGACCCACTGAGATAGAAATCGGAGAGTCAGTCCCTTTCACAATAGCACCCTAAAAAAAATAAAATACCGAGGAATCAATCTAACAAAGGAGGGGAACGACCTCTACTCTGAAAACTATAGCACTCTGAAAAATGAGATAGAAGATGATATCAAAAAATGGAAAGACATACCTTGCTCCTGGGTAGGAAGAGCCAATATTGTCAAAATGGCTATACGCCCAAAACTACTCTACACATTTAACGCAATCCCGATTGAAATCCCAATAGCATATTTCACAGATCTAGAGAAAAAAAATTCAAACTTTCATCTGGAACCACAAAAGACCTAGAATAGCCAAAGCAATTCTAAGCAACAGGGACATGGTGGGGGTTATCACAACTCCGAACCTGAAACTATACTATAAAGCCACTGTGATAAAAACTGCTTGGTACTGGCAAAGTAATAGACCCGAGGATCAATGGAGTAGACTAGAAGATCCAGAAACTACTCCAAATACACTGAGCCACCTCATCTTTGACAAAGGAGCCAAAAATCCTCAATGGAGGAAAGATAGTCTCTTTAACAAATGATGCTGGAAAAACTGGGCATTAACTTGCCAAAGACTAAAACTAGATCTAACTCTTTCACCGTGTACCAAGCTAAAATCAAAGTGGATAAGAGACCTAAATATTAAAACAGACACTCTAAACCTACTGCAAAACAGGTTAGGTAAAACTCTCGAAGATATTGGCTTAGGGAAAGACTTCATGAACAAAACTTCTATAGCACAGGAATTGGCTAGGAAATCAACAAATGGGACCTCATTCTTTTAAAAAGCTTCTGCACAGCAAAGGAATCCACCAACAGTGCAAAAAGGCAACCAATAATGTGGGAAAAAATCTGTACCAGCTGTTCCTCAGACAAAGGCCTACTATCTAGAATATATAAAGAGCTCAAAAAAATTAGCCCACCCAGGGCCGGGGAGTTAGCTCAGTGGTTCCGGCGCCTGTCTTCCAAGTGCAAGGGCCCGGGTTCGATTCCCCGGTAACCACATAACAATACTGGGTGTGGAGACTCAACCCAGCAGCAACCAGTACCACATACCACAGTGCCAAGCGTGGTGGCTCACGCCTGTAATCCCAGCACTCGGGAGGCAGAGGCAGGAGGATTGTGATGTGAGTTTGAGGCTGAGCTCAGGGCACCCGAATTTAATGACCCAGTTCAAAAATGAGCATCTGAAATGAACAGATATTTTTCAGAGGAAGAAGTAAGAGCAGCTAAGAAGCATATGAAGAAATGCTCAACATCATTAGTCATTCGAGAGATGCAGATGAAAACAACATTGAGATTTCATCTCACTCCACATAGAATAGCTGCCATTTCAGAATCAGCCAACGGCAAATGTTGGCGAGGCTGCGGAGAAGAAGGAACCCTTCTCCACTGTT